>QJNU01000034.1:0-238222 GCA_004154915.1 Monosporascus ibericus
CTGGGCAAGGGTAGAGCGAGTTTGGGGGGTGCAAGTAACCCTCGAGGGATATGGTATGACAAACCCGACCAAAGTCCCAGGTCAGGGATTAGCATAGTCAACGGTACGGAGTACGGATGCTAAATAGCATGCGGATGGTAAAGAGGGCTGACTTGCCGGGGTTTCTGCTCCTATCACAGCATTGAACCAGAACGAAGTAGCAAGGCCAGAACGCTACCATACCCTTAGCTCATCAAGGAGAGGCACGCGAACCGGGGAATTGTACTGTACCCTTGGCTCGAGAAGAGCCGTACAGAGCCTGTACGTATGACAACCCGAATTAAGTAGACAAAAAAGCAAGCAAAGCCACGCAAACTCGGCATGCCGTCGACTCCGGGACACGAATTCGTGAGGCAGTGCCGAGCTCAGCACGTGTAGTTTAACCAGAGGGGGATTGTTAGGAACAGAACCGCCTGTCCCATAGAAGACCAAAAATGTCTAGTGAGTCAGGTTGTTAGTCACCTTCCCAATGGCTCCTTGCCCATAAACTTAAACATCCGCTACAGAGCGCATCCAGCGGGTGTCCTCCGGGTCCTAGAGTCTAGTATTGTACAATAGTGCCAAAAGGTGCTGCTACCGAGGGCCCGCCCTGGACGGTTAGTTCGTAGTCTGATTTCGACAAGGCCTAGCCTAGCATATACATACAGCAGGCGGATGCTGGAAACTCCCGAGGTGCAAAGCCGGGGCTGAGGAGGGGGGTGGTCAAGGGGGTGTAAAGTGTCGAAAGCGCAAATGAAAATGGACGACAGATAGTGGAGTATACCGAGTTACGCTGCTGCATCCAGTACCTGCTTCTGTGCGAAGAAGCAATATCAAAAGTCGCCCTCTCTTGTTTCCAACGTCAAGTCAAGCTTAGAATCAAACCTGAAAATAGCCCTCAGCATATCTTTAACGTCAATGGTCAATGATGAGAGTCCAGGCCGAAATGAAGAATAGGCGAACGCTCCAGGGCGGCGAATGAATTCCTTACTCTAATCAATAACGCCGCTCTGGTGTAGTGTTAGTTGGATAGGCCGCCGTCTAGCGGAGCTGCCAAGTCTTCACAATAGCCTGTTCAGGCGGCTGCGCTTGTTATGAAGAACGTGTTGGTGGAAGAGGTCATCTGCCGCTATTCCATCGCAAACTCTACGTTGGCTGGCTGGCGGTTCGAATTAGGATTCTCCATGAGCTATTTCGCGAGGGTCACAAACACAGCTTGGCTCCTGCCCACTCCCCCACTACGACGAAGGGGCAGGAGAGATGGTCGACGGCTGACTAGCAGGGACAAGGTCGTAGCGGTCATCCGCACTGGGGCTACGTTACCTGATAGGGCGGGCATGGACCACTCACCACTCTCGGCGGCCCCGTCAATAGGATTATATCACGACTCTCTAATACGATTTGCCGGACACTGACGAGCCAGAACCCCCAAAGCTTCACTCGCTTCATATGGGCTCCTCGCTATTGGGAATAGCCCCAGAAAGCGAACCCGCTTGCCGATCCTCGTCATTGAAGCGCTTCGTATTACGCAGGTGAAAAGTTCTGGGACCTTCGCGAGGTCCTCCCAAGCCACTAGGGCTTTTTCTTTGGCTAGCTGGGGACGTCACCTGAAAGTAAAAGGCATGAAGGATTGACTGTGTATCTTCCCGACATCTTCGATAATCGGAAAAGGTAGTCTAAAAACCACCTGCGGAGACTTCTTGCAGACACAGAGACCTATCACTGGCCTGTCAGTGGTACGCACGCCTGCGGTATCTGAAAGTACATACTTACAGGGGCGGCCTGGGCATCTCCAACGTCCCTGACGTCTTTGCTCTTTCGTCGATCTGCACCTTTCCACAGACAATATTGGCCTTTAAATTCCGAGAGCCTCAACCCCCGATACCCGACATAGAGGATCGCGGGGCGGCGTGGGCAGCCGGTGAGACCACTCATGCAGTCTGGGGTTTTCGTCTTAAGATCTAGGATATCTTGAGCCTATCCTTTAGTGAAACGTCGAGGCTTCGCACTATCCATTGCTGCTTTTGGAAAAAGGACATCAAAAAAATGCATAAATCATACTGCTAGGTTCTAGATGACGCTGTGTCATCTCGTCAATTCCAATACTACCCTGGAAATGACGGGAATGCGACAAACACGACTAGTATTAAGTTCAACAGGGCTCTTCCCGCGCTACATTACCCGCGGAGGCATGTTTCGCTTCCCACCTAGTCGTCGCGGCCAGCTTGCGTAAGGTGCTGCCAAAGTGATCGTCGTCAGAGCCAACAAACATGTGTAGTTAGTTATTTCCGTAGTCCCTGCCTCCGTTTCCGCGCGATCTAGCAACGTCCCGGCCAAGAAAGGGACGGCCCTCTCCCACTCTCGTCGCCGAAACCAGGATAACTTTCTTCAGCGACGCTTAGCGGGAGGGCTAACAATGTTTAGGAGGAGACGATCGCATCGGGAAGAGGAAAGCAGGCCAACTGATACAATAAAATCGGAGTGTTATCAGCCCCATCGTGGAAAGCGGCACAACGGCGCAGCCGAGGGCACGCCGTCATGTTTGCCCTGGGGCTAATTCCGAGGCTAGTATGAGCCTTCAGTCCCTCTGTCTCTTCACCGAGTTCAGCTTTGGGCTATTGGGCAGGAATACGGCCCCAGCATGGGGTGAGGTCCATGCGAGAGATGGATCCCCCTGCCGGGCTTTCTTCCAGTTGGTCAAGGCTCGAGTACCCTGGGTTTATAGGCCGAAGTCAGTCTAGCGTCCGAAAGAAAGCGACCTAATTAAGGCGTAATATTGAGTATCAAACGCTGTATTATGCCATAATTTGCGAAGTAGACCCCGGATTTCCTTTGCACGTTTTCTTGGTCGGCTACTCCTCCCGCCCGGTGCAATGCCCTGAGATGCTGCGTCTTTTATGAGGACATTTTACCTTCAGCTTAACGCTTAGTATATTTATAGCCGTCTCGGGTGGTGAAGTGACTTCGCTTATAGGCACTGAATGTCTTGCATATACTTACTTGCATAAGCTTTAGCTGTGAAGCAATTGGAAGTAGGGAGACCTTTGGAACTCAAGAACATAGGGTTGCTTTCCGGTCGCCTACCGCCTGGACACGTCCTTATTCATTGAGCGTGACCGAGAGACCACTGGCCAAGCACTTCCATCAGTGGTATGCTCGATCTGTTCAAATCCTGGTGCAGCGAGGGCCCGCCTTGTTACGCGAGGAAATGTAATTTCCATAAGGACGGTTAGATCCTTAGTCCAGCCGCAGGATTCGTGGTGAAGAAGTGATTAGATTCGCGAGAAGAGCAGCTCTCCTTGGCAGTTGGCTAAATTACAGCAAGGGACATTGTTATCTCTGGACTTCGCTTTCGCAGGGGCTCAGCATAGATGAGCGGGACCGGCGGCGCGCGGAGCTCACGTCTGTGCTCACTTGAGGCTACCAAACGCTTCGCTTCGAACAGAGTACGTGGGCGGCATGGTAAGCTATCCAACTTAGTCTACTATGTGTTACTCGACCGCTCCTCGGCCTCGTCCGCAACTGTACCTAGGGTGCGTACGTAGTGGTGCAAGACTGCCATGCATTTGGACTTGGCGATCTGCTCTTGCAGATATTTGCGTTACGGCGGCGCTCGGTTCTGGGGTTGATGGCCCGTGCTGGGGGCCGTCGATGGCGCATTCCGTTATAACGTACTTTCAGCCACGATGTAACAGCCAGCTCAGGGCTTGGAGGACGGTCGCCTGGTAATTCTCCATGTGAGCCTACCTACATTGTGGATGTAGGTAGTATTGTATTGCTTGGATAGGTGCAGTAGGGAAGGTCGAATAACTCATAATAAGCGAAGATATGACGAACCCCATACCGCTGCCATACTAACGTTAGGTCTAGCCTCCGTAGGTTCAGTAAGAGGTAGGAAGCTAGATCCTCCGGGAGATGATATGTAGCAATCATTATCGTCATATTGAGCAATCTCCTCCATATCGCGACGACATCTGATGATAATGGAGAACGCCTCGTACAGGCGTAGTGCCGTTTCTCCACGGGGTCCGGAAACGGGTTAGTTTGCAAGTTGATAGAGTGGGCGTCACGGGCGGCAAGAGACGCAATATGAAAGGTCAAATGCAGGCACCAATTTGTGGTACGGCCACTTTCATGAGGGGGAATTGCCAACTCGGCTGACTGACTGGCTGAAAACCTTCCGATCCTTGTGCGTGCCATTATACCACAAGCGAGAGGTTAAGTTGTTACTGGATTTGTCGGTGCGTAGTGTGCCTGAGGTTACATATCTACATGTATGTACTGTACACTCTATGTAGACAGACGTATCCGGATCCCATTGACGTAGAACAGGAAGCGACTCGGCAAAAAGGATGGCCGCATGAGGTTTAGTGTTGCTCATCATGTTCATGTTGGATGGATGTGCAATGCACATGTCTTACGAAGTAGGAACACTATACGCAGCATATTATGTTACTGCATATTTCCCTATAACTGCATACACAGTGGCAGCCAGCGACTTATACCAGCTACAGTACGTATGGTGGCTGCATTAACCGTATAGTGTACAGACCGATATACGCCAACAGAGTGCACTATCTCTTTAAAACAACTAGTTTGCTCGTTGATAACCCGGATTACTTTTGGGCCCTCCCTATATATTAACTGAGGATCTATATATTTGCTTTTCCGAATACCCACTGTCCATTCATGGTAGTCGCGTCCCGATATGGGTGTAAGTTTGTACGTATATGTATGTAAGTACATAGGTAAGCAAGGATACCTTACTCGAAATGGCATGGCACGGGACGGCCAAGCGCTATCTGTCAAACGTTCCGGTATGGGTGTGCTAAAGTTGCCCATGCTTCTGCATTGCATACACCTTTCGTCGGATTCGCGGCCGCACGGAACGAGGCCTTCGGCTATGCATGCAAGAGATACGGTACTAGTAATGTCGGCTGTCCCTGACCTCGGTGCTGGATTCATCGACACTTATTACTTTCTTCATCCATCTCAATGCGATTCGGTCTTGTGGGGAACCCGGCACTGTCTCGACTGGCATTGCGGAAGAAACCCGCTAGCAGATGGGATACCAAGGATACCAGGTTGCATCATGCAAAAATTTTACTCTCTGTTTGTTTTAGTTTGACGCTGGTCCTTTTCAGACTTGCTATTTGGGTCGCTGCAACTATGTGGATCTTAGAGAAACCCCCTTGCGAACCAAACCCAACCACTCTCCTATTCGTGGTAGCTCACCCTTTCCCAGGCCCACGAATCCATTCCTTCGGAAATATGTCGCATCGGCTATTGCTACCACATCATCTTCGTCTATTCAATCTAGTAAACGGCAAAAAGCCGCGAGCCATTGTTGCGCCTGCAACCAGCCGTCTACCTCGTACAGGTGACGATGAGTCAGTAGCCCCAATTTTTGCGCTTGTGCGATACGTTGTTGCGTCGGAATTGACCCGCCAGCCTTCCATCGTGCTGTGTTGCGAGATTGCAGTAGCAATCTAGATTTCCCATGGTGGAGACCCTCATAGACATACACCAGCTTCTAAGATAAAGAGGAGAGACATCTCATTATCTTTTGACGATGGTAACTAGAATGCGAAGTTAGTGATAACGCATCGTTATGTAACGACTCCGAGGTGTTTGCATTACCAATATCTTCGTCGGCTAGCTCGTGGGAAAGGCCCACACGCTGGGGTTGATGCTTCACGGACTTCCCATAAACTATAGCGCTTTTGAACTGCTCGACAATGCTGCGGTGGATTTGGTTGCACTGTTCCGGGACGTTAGCATGGTTGTTCTCAATTCAAACATCAATATCTCCGACCGGTACACTTACGAAGTCTTCAACTGTACACCTTGTCGCACGGAGCACAACAGGTGACGAGTAGTCCGGCATCTTCCCCTTGGGCTTTGTATAGACTCGAACAAGGTTCAGTTTATCCCACCTGCAGGCAACGTTTTATTAGCCACCTGTACCAAGGGTCTGGCTCTAGCAGAAAGATCAAAGACGTACATAGCCTCCATCAGCTCGTCAATGTTCCACCCATGTTCCGAACTGACGGGCACTGCGTTCGGGATTCTGTAGAGCAGGTCGAGCTCCTCGATGCTGATTGAGTCGATCTTGTTAAGGACATATATAACGGGTATATAGCTGCGGCTTTTTGCTTCTAGGACATCAATCAGATCATCCACTGTTGCATCGCAGCGTATGGCAATGTCGGCCGAGTTGATGCGGTACTCGTTCATCACGGCTTTGATTTCGTCATGGTCGATGTGGGTAAGCGGCACGGTGCTGGTAATGTTCAGTCCACCCTTATCCTTCTTCTTGAACGTGATATTGGGCGGTTCCTTGTTGATACGAATTCCGAAACCTTCCAATTCAGACTCTATGACCCTCTTGTCGGTCAAGGGTTTATTCACGTCCAGTACTATGAAAATCAGGTGGCAAGTCTTAGCCACGGCAATGACCTGACGACCTCTTCCTCGGCCATCCTTGGCTCCCTCGATGATACCAGGAAGGTCAATGATCTGCAGCGGAGCGCCTGGAGAGTACCAAATGAGCGAGAGGACTTGGCTTGAATGGGGACACTTAATACGCAGCCTCGGGAGGGGTTGGATGCCCATGACCCCCCCGGGTTATAGAGGGAAATTACCATTATAGGTGACCTGTCCAGGTACTGATGTTAAGGTTGTGAACTCGTAGGCAGCTGCTTCAGAATGCTGGCCGGTTAATTTGCTCATCAGGGTACTCTTTCCCACCGATGGAAAGCCGATGAAGCCAATACTAGCAACACCGGTTCTAGCAACATCGAAACCGGCACCACCACCGCCGCCACCTCCACTGGGGGTCAAAAGCTCTCGCTTCAGCTTGGCCAACTTGGCTTTCAGCTGACCAAGATGAAAAGACGTCGCCTTGTTCTTCTGAGTTCGGGCCATCTATTGATTGCTTAGTCATTCTCGTTGTTACTTCCCAAGAGCAACGACAGTCTACTCACTTCGGCCTCGATCTCTTTGATCTGCGAAAGCGTCAGCCGATGATTTGTTCGTCAACGTTTCTTTAGTCTGACTAACCTTATCTACCGTGGTCGACATATTTATTGCAATACCCGAGAATAGTCTTTTCGTTCTCTCTCGTCTTTTCCTGATGTCTCCTCTGCCATGGAGTTTAAACACGGCTTGTTTGAGAATCCACACCCAACTTTGGCGGGGCGTAATCTCCCAAAAGAATTTCCACCTAAGAAGAGTGATGTCAGTTCCGCTAGATGAGCCGAAGATTTTCCGCCGTGCGCACCTCCGTTTCATACAAAGCTTCATTAACTGCAAGAATCGATCAGCGGATAGCATTCACTGGATCCAGGTTTTGATCCTTGTTGCCGCTCATGAGACGGCACATACAGTAGGGCAATGGACTTATACTTTTCATAAGGAACCGGTAGCCCCAATCAATCAAATGATATAATGAATGTTGTCTCAATGCAAACGTGTCCCCTTAAACGGCAACTAGTCAATCCTTTGCTGTGGCAGATATGGTGATTTGTATATGCGATGTGTAGTGCTCCCAGCAACCTACACGATGTTCAAGAGGACTAGGAATCTCAGCATGGTTGAACACCGGGGCACTGTAGCTTTACATCAAATCAAAAAGAATCACCTGTTCCGAGGGACGATCTCATCGCATCTTAGGTCTCAAGACAAGTCGGCCTACAATGATAGCTCCGTGGTGAGAAAAGGCTGCTTCTTCCTCATATAGGGGTTATATGTGTTCACAGCTGGGTATTGCGTGAATCATCATCAAGAACCGACTTCTCTTGTTAGTTGATGCTCACTGTGACGCCGCTACGTCTGTGACATCATGGTATGTAGATCTAAATGACTTATTTTCGCAATGGTCAAGACAACAAAACCAGTCGGTACCACTTACGCCCATATCGTGAACCGACTTAGTAATATAATACCTCATAATACTAATCTGTGTCAAGGCTACTTCTTATCCATGAAAATAGAAAAGGCTTTCTCCATATTCCACGGGGATGCGGGAGAATGTATGGGGTTGAAGCGGCGAGAGATGCCTCGTCTCCTGTCATCAGCTCGACGGCTAGTTCGAGTGACGACACCACGCCCTTTGGGGTTTTACAAAGAGTCACAAAACAAAGAATAGTGGTAAAGCCTAAGAGAAAGTACTGGTTTAAGTACGTAATCGCGTCGAGCGTAATTATAGTGCACGGTAGCCGCTCGGGAGATGGTTAGCCGTCGGTTACCCCTGACTGGGTTGTGGCCCCAGGAGGCTACTAGCATTGACCTCATGACTTCTGTAGGGACTCCAAGCGAACAAAGAACTGCGTATTCAAGATTCTTCGCTTACGGGTGTAGATTTTCGTGTTTATCCTATTCAAAAGCCGGACCGTCGCTAGATGTCCAAGCACGGCCATGCTGGTAAAGTCACTTCACCTGGTTCCCACCTCGACGGGGCGCAAACAATCACACAGGCAGCCGAATGTCGGTGATGACAATTGCTCGCTTCAAAAATCCCATAAGGCACCACATGTCGCAACACATGAGCCGGTTCGCTTGGGGTTTAGGGCACTGGAAGAGGAGCTCCGACCCGGCACTTTATTCATCTACAAAACGCACCACAATTATATCCAGGGGCTCTAGAGTTTCTAATAGGCGACTAGTGGCACTTCCAGGCGAATAACGCTTTGCGGCGATCGACTAGGGGCCAGGCTCACTCCCCAAATGCTGGTCTACCCGATACATTTATAATTCTTTCCAATCTTCTAGATTATGCGCTGGATGAATGCCACACTGGGCCAAGCTCGCTGACTATCTGATGAGCTTGCTGGCTATCGGATGAGACCCTATATTTCAGGAAAGCTCTGAAGGCAGAGTTCGCAAGATGGGGCAGTTGTACCCTTGCCGGAGCGGCACCTGGGCGCGCTCGTAAACCAATTCAGACAGTGTCTAGTAACCTTCATGCCTGTGCTGTGCCCGTCATATTCGATAAATGCACTGGTAGACTACTCAGAAGCCCCCGATCTAAATTTCGGGCGGCGCGGCCCCAGCTATCTCAGGCGACGTTGAGGCCGGGGAATCGTATCGTGGCTTTCGGCAATATACGGTCATTCTATCACGGCGTTAGCATGACACCAAGTTGACTGATCGTGGAGTGCATCTTACAGTGTCATGAATCCGTGTATTTGTGCATTGTCCAGGTCCTTTCTCGCAGCAGCAAGCAGATCGTCTACGCTGCTTATTGACCACCCCAGAACCTTTGTAAATATGGCCATCGACATCGGCCGCATCGACGCAAGAATATTCGTCTTATTCATTTCACCCATCGCCTTTGACTGCTTCCCAGGAGCCCAAGGGTTTAGCGGCACCGCGTATTTCCTCACAGTGACGTCCTCGAACCCCATCTCTGGCAACATGTGCTTGTAACTCATTATCTCCGCCGTGTCTCCGCCTAACTGCTTAATAGCTGATGTAAGAGTTAGCATCCTGGCGACCGGAGAAGATAAAATAGTGGCTACCTTTTCTCATCAGACAGTTCCATCTATACAGCTGAGTGCCTTCGAGGGAGCGGTTTGTCGATTCAAATTTTAGATTCCACTCCTGAAACTCCGCCCACCCGCCTGGTGCTAGATGGTTGTAAACTGGCTTGAGGAGCAAGTGATGGTCCATCATCACACCGAGTGACCGGACGTGGATATAGTCGAACAATTTGTCCTTTGCAAAGGTCCACTCATTTCGGGCATCCCCAAACTCGAAGCGGCAATTTGGTGGCACGGGAAGTTCTGGCTCGATAGGATTTAGGTCAATCCCTAGAACCTCGCTCTTTGGGTGCTGCTGTGCGAAGTCTATGGCCCATATGCCAGTGCCTGCGGATGGACCAGATTAGCTGGTGAATCCCCACTGAACGCTCTCCCTGATTGTGGCGTGAACGGTTCGGATATATGGGTTTATGTTATCTTCCCTCCGATTGTATTTGGTTTAAGGAATTAGATTCTCTCACCCGTGCCAACATCGAGGACTTTGTGTGGGTTTATGAGGGGTGCGAGATATAATCTCCAATTATGTACTGTCAAACATAGCTGATGGCTAAGATCTTGGGATTATTAGCAGATATTCTCAGAGCCGATGATGGGAGAACGCTCACCGATTCTTCGCCTTTCTTCCTAGATATTCACTGGTCATTAGCTGTGAGAAATCAGTCAAAACGTCCTGGAATCCTTACAATATTATCGCTAGGAAGCAGATACTCCGCTTAGAACTAGATCAGTACCCTCACTAAGGCGTGTCCTGCAAGAGAGGGCGCACCTTTCAGGCTCGGCCTGCCGAGCTTCCGGATGAAAGACTGGAGTTTCCTTGATGGTCTTGTGGCACGTTTGGATTTAGATCTGTATAGGGGACTCCGTTAAACAGTCTGACCTGCCACGGCGTGCATTGTGATAGCAAATAGTTACCTGGTTAATGACCCGTCGGATGCGGACTCGTCAGAATCGTCCGGACCGAAATGGTTCCATGCGTCGCTCGCATCCGAGACTGAGCCATGTGTGTGACTCTGATGTTCGTTAGCATACGGACCTGCACGAATAAGGGGATAATGATAGCAATCTCATACATGAGACCGGTTCTTGAATCTCTCTGGTGAGCTAGATATTCCAGGGCCGTCTGAGACATGCCCAGACAGCCTCGACTGAGCCCGGGCATCGGCATTGGCTCGGGGGAGACGTCTGCGCTGGCCCGTGGAGGCGCTAAGCGAGCTGCTGTTTCCGGGAGGAGATGGGGACAACGATCGGTAAGCGGAGGCGGGCCGGGCCCGTTCGCAACGGTTCGTGGCGTTCATCGGATTTTGAGCTGCTTCGATGGTCGCAATGACCTTGTAGGTAGGCGAAAATATGGAATAATGCTCAATGGGAGCAGGTTGTTTTAGTCTCTGTGGGCGTCTCCATGTCGCCCTCTCCTGCCCATCGTGGCTATCGTCGATTGCTCGCCCATGTTACGAAAGCAACCCCCACGCGATGTCAAAGAAGGAAGGTATTACTTGCAGGCACCATTACTCTATTGTAGTAAGCGGGCCGCATGGTGCGAGGCTGAACTACCCAAGTTCGCAAAGATATGCCGCCTAGGTCATTGATTGGTCCAGACCATTTCAAAGCCTGGGTCGGCGCGTGCCGCTTCTCACTGTTAGAGATTGCGGGTCTTATATTCCCGTCTGATATCCCCTGCCCGGCCTGGGTATATTTCGTACCTAAAACCTTGATGAACGGTGGCGAGGGTCCGGTCGTTCCGCTGTTATGCCGATCCATGCAGGCGGGTCGTCACGCGTCTTGATGGTCTGATAACTACGTATAACCGCCTTTCCCGTATAATTAGATCCTTGTTGATAACCGGAGTCCCGGGGTCTTCGTTTTTATAGGCCCGCCCGGCATGGCGGTTCGGTCGGCTAACGAAACGGTATGATACGACCCATGGCCACGGTCTTCCACGCTAACTGGCCGACTCCATGTCGGACTAGGATGCGGCCCTAAGGAATTTTTTCCCCATTTCTGGTCCTTTGTTTGGTCGCCGAGCCCACGAGATGGATCAATAGCCTAATATCTCCTCCACTATCCGGAGAGGAAACTCGGACTAGCCGACTGAAGCAGAATGGCTCGTTTCTTGACTGCATATCTAAGAATCGCTTATACTTCTCGAAATGGCTTGGTTAGGTACAACCCGCCCGCTGGCAGGACGGATGAGCCGGTTTATCATGCTCTATCCTTAGCTACCCCGTCCTTACCCTGTATTCGGAGTAGGCAAGGCATGACAACGTGGATGTGCATGGTATTGTCTGCATGGCTACTGCAAATGCAACCTTGTGATGTAACAGCATGAGGACATTTCCAGAACCCCGGGTCGCTTCTGGTCCCTCTTAACTGACGCCTTTAAGCGGGCTTTATATGGCTCGCTCGCCTACTCGCCAGCTGAAAATAGGAAACGTCTTTTTCTTGCAGACTATTTCAGCGGCATAAATCGCAAGGACATGAGTCGCGGTATGGCTGAAGAGACAGTTACCAGCTTTGTTGACGAAGAGGCCGAGCGCGGCAGACAGCAAGGGCCGAATGGCTCTAAGGATCAGAAGGGCTGCGGTCGGACTACCGATCGTCGCAGCTGTACCCCTAAGAGCTCGACAGACTCGGGGTGGGACATTCTCACACATTCGAGTGATCCTCCCTTAGCGGAGCTCGCCGGACCTGGGACTTGTGAGAGGGGCAGCGACAATGGAATCTTTAGAGGCTCTCCAATTGCTATCTGCGGTATTGCGATGCGGCTACCTGGTGGCATTGGTAGCGGTGACGAGTTCTGGGATCTTCTAGTGAGCGGCCGTGACGCCCGCAGCAAGATTCCCCAGGATCGGTATAATGTCGAAGGTTTTGACGATTCGCTCGGGGACAAAGAAAGTATCGAGACCAAGTTCGGATACTTTCTGAATCAAGACCTTTTGCACTTCGACCCGTCCTCCTTCTCCATGACCAAACAGGAGTTGGAGAAGTGCGACCCGCAACAACGGCTTCTGCTGGAGGTTACGCGGGAGTGCTTTGAGGATGCGGCGGAGACCAAATATCGTGGGCAGCGCATAGGTTGCTATGTGGGTACCTTCGGAGACGACTGGGTGCAATATCGCAGCAAGGAATCCCAGAACCCTGGCAACTACATCCTGACCGGTTCTGGGGATTACATGATTGCTAATCGTGTCTCATACGAATACGATCTGCGCGGGCCGAGGTGCGTAACATACCTGCTGCTTCATCATAAATGTCTAGCTAATGTCGTATTGTTATTTAGCATGGTCATCAAAACAGCTTGTTCCGCATCCCTCGTAGCATTACACAATGCTTGTAGAGATTTGGAAGCCGGCGATGCTACCGCCGCTGTGGTTGCGGGCACAAACTTGATTATGGGCCCTGCAACTTTCGCTGCCATGACTTCCGAGGGCGTGCTCTCGCCAGAAGGATCCTGCAAAACGTTCGATGCGAGCGCAGACGGCTTCGCACGAGCCGATGGTGTCACGGGCCTGTATATCAAAAGACTGGATCATGCTCTCCGTGATGGCAACCCCGTCAGAGCTATAATTCGCGGCTCAGCCACCAATAGCGACGGGAAGAGTGCAGGCTTGTTGGTTCCACGGGCCGAGACTCAAGAGATGCTGATCCGGCAAGTATATGCCAATGCCGGCTTGGATCCTTCGGACACTTCATTCGTCGAGGTATGTAAAGCCATCCCCCCTATTCGATCCAAAGTGTGTACGGCTAACCCAAACCTCCCGCCTTAGTGTCACGGCACTGGGACTTCAATCGGCGATCCCATCGAGACCGCTGCAATCGGAAACGTCTTCGGAACGCAAGGCGTCTACATTGGGTCCGTAAAGCCCAACGTCGGGCATGGAGAAGGCTCTGCAGGAATTACCAGTGTAATCAAAGCCGTCCTCTCTTTGGAACACAGAACTATCCCGCCGAATATCAAATTCAAGAATCCAAATCCAAGGAGTAAGTCATCGACTTCCCGAATCAACTTCCAGTGACGCTGAGAATTGTCTCATAGTTCCATTCGACGAAAAGAAGCTCACGGTACCGACGAAGCCAATGCCTTTCCCGGCGGGTAAAACGGAAAGGATTAGTGTGAATTCTTTCGGAATCGGCGGGTCTAACGCACATGTACGTGATACCTTGCCTAGCAGCCACTTATATACCAATAGGCTCACCCCTATTCTGTTAATTCTCCGACGAGTTTCGTTTTCGGCCCCATACTGGCACTGATGATCGCTAGGTTATTATCGACTCATTTTCGCCAGAACGCGACGTAATCGTTGACCAGGATGCATCACAGCCCGAGCTCATTGTCTTCTCCGCGAACACCCAACCCTCCCTTGAGCGGCAGATTGAGTTGTACCAGAAATATGCTCTGCAGCATCCAGATGAAATTCAGAAGATTGCGTTCACTCGGGCACTCTGCCGTGAGCGCCTTCCACACAAAGCCTTTACGATCATACAGCCTGGAATGGTTGTTGAGACGTCCACGGTGGTGAAGTCCGCTGCCAAATCCACTGACCGCAATGTAACGATGATATTCAGCGGCCAGGGTGCCCAGTGGGCCGGGATGGGTGCACAGCTCCTGATGAACAAGCAATTCCTCGAAGATATCACAGCCATGGATAAGATCTTGCACAGCTTAAAGAACCCGCCAACCTGGACAATAATGTGTAAGTCCACGCCACCAATCGAGATATCGAGACACAGATACCATTTCAGCTGACGCATTGTCATGCAGCCGAACTACAGAAGCTCGGAGAAGCCAGCGAAATCAACAAGGCAGAACTAGCACAGCCCCTGTGCACAGTGCTACAAATTGCACTGTTCCACCAGTTTGAGCGACTTGGCATCAGCCCAGGTGCCGTCGTGGGACATTCCAGTGGCGAGATAGCGGCGGCGTATGCCGCGGGCTACATAACCCTCGAGTTCGCCATCGCGGCGGCATACTACCGAGGGTTCGTCGTCAAAGACGGCAGTGCAGCTGGGGCCATGGCGGCAATCGGCCTCGGGGCGGACCAGTTAAGAGATATCCTGCGCGAGGGCGTCACCTTGGCCTGTGAGAATAGCCCCGAGAGCACGACACTCTCCGGCGACCGCCGGGGTGTCGAGGAGGCTGTTTCGTTGATCCAAGAACGCCAACCGGGTGTTTTCGCTCGCACCTTGAAAGTTGATGTGGCTTATCATTCACGTGAGTCGCTGTCCCTCTACACTAGTTGTGCGCTCCCTATGAATATGACTAACGTGCTAGCTTAAGCATATATGGCCGCGGCAGGAGAGAAATACCTGCATGTGTTGCAACAAGAGCACTTCTCCTGTGCTGTCTCGCGAGACCGGGACCGTGCCTCGTTCATATCCAGTGTCACTGGAAAGGCGATTGAGGATACAGATGCGTTCGGTCCGGATTACTGGGTAAGTAATCTGCTTTCTCCAGTGCGATTCAGCCCGGCTGTCACCCATCTGCTTGGGCTCGACGGCGGCGGCGATTTGTTCTTGGAGATTGGACCGCATTCGACGCTCGCCGGACCGCTACGGCAGATCTGCGCCGCCAGCAACCGAGCCTGCAACTATATCACGTCGCAGACCCGTAACAGCGACAGCGTCGTTTCTCTTCTATCTGCAATTGGTAAGCTGTACCAAGAAAACGTCAATATCGATTTTGCTCCTCTGTTTCCCCACGGACGAGCCATCTCGGGACTGCCGCCGTACCCCTGGGACCACAGCGGACCTTCATTCTGGTACGAGAGCCGGCTATCCCAAGCCTGGAGGACGCGCAAGTATCCTCGCCACTGCCTACTTGGCACCAGGTCCCCCGAATCGCCCGAAAAAGAGCCGCTCTGGCGCAACCTCCTTCACCTCGAAGAGGTGCCTTGGATAGCCGACCACAAAGTAGGGGATGATATCGTCTTCCCCTTTGCCGGTTACGTCGCCATAGCCGGCGAGGCGATCCGGCAGGTGGCCGGAATAGCTATCGGTTCTGGTTACAGCCTTCGTCATGTCAAAGTGCGCACGGCTCTTGTCCTCAACGACTCAGACCCGGTCGAGGTCGTCACCACTCTACGCCAGCAGCGCCTGACCGACTCTGACGACTCCAATTGGTTCGGCTTTACCATCACGTCTTACACGGGCTCAACCTGGGTGAAGCACTGTGAAGGGGAAGTTATGCGGACGGAGGTACCCAGGAAACCAATTCCGGGGCCCAAGACTTTGCCGCGTCAGATCCCCGCACCTGCCTTCTACCAGGCCATGAACAAGTTGGGGTTCCGTTACGGCCCAGAATTCCAGGGCCTGAGTGAGATCGCCACATCAGCTACCGAATATCTCGCGGAAGCAAAGCTGGTCGACGTGCACAACCACTCTGCTTCGCCCTTCACTCTCCACCCGGCGGCAATCGACGCCTGTCTGCAGCTTCTCGTCGTAGCCGGGGCCAAGGGCCTGTTGCGCAATATCGACAGTCTGCAGGTTCCCACCCTGATCGAGGAACTCGAGATCTCCGGCGGCGCGGCGGCGATGCACGCCTGCGCCTGGAGCGAGGGAAGCGACGTCCGACATGGCCGGGTCGAGTGCGTCGCGGACGGTAGGACTGTATTGCGTCTGCGTGGCCTCCAACTCACACCACTCAATGACGACAATGGCGACGACAAGCTCAAATCCAGCGACGTCCATGCGGCGGCTCAACTCAGATGGGTTCCGGACTTCGATTTCGTGGATCCGAAGACCCTGCTCCGCGCGCCCAAGTCTGACAAATCCCACACCGATCTGCAGCAGGAGCTGACGCTCCTCTGCATGCTGGAAGAGGCAGAGAAGATAGGTTCTCTTACGCCTTGCCAGCCGCACTTCGAGAAGTTCCGCGACTGGCTGAATAGACAGGTGAGGGACGCGGAAGGCGGCAGATTTCCTCTTGTCACGGATTCGGCACGTCTGACTCGACTGGGATCGACCGAGCGCCAAAGCCTGATCAAAGCGCACCTCGGAGTCCTCGAGAACGGAGACAAGCCCGCGCTCGCCATCGCAACTGCGCGGATAAGCGAACACGCCGAGAGCATATTCACCGGCTCCCGGGAGGCGTTGGATGTCCTTATGCAGGACAACGTCCTCACGGAGCTATATAATGAGGACTCGTTCGGGTACGGCGATTTCGTTCGTCTTCTCTCGAACTCGCGTCCTAACCTACGCATCCTCGAGGTAGGCGCCGGCACGGGCGGGACAACGGAATTGATTCTCCGAGACCTCGTGGACGAGGCGGGACTCCCCGCCTATTCCGTGTATACATTTACAGACGTGTCCGCCGGTTTCTTCGGGAAGGCGAAACAGCGCTTCTCGTACGCGCACAATATGGAATATAAGGTATTTGACATTACCAAGTCTCCGTTCGACCAAGGGTTCGACAAAAAGGCGGGAGCTTACGACCTCATTCTCGCTTCCAATGTCGTGCATGCTACCCCTTGTATCAGAGAGTCATTGGCAAATATGGCGTCGCTGCTGAAACCAGATGGCATGCTCGTGTTGACGGAACTCTGCGGCATGAGCCGGTCACCGAATTACCCGTTTGGCCACCTCGCCGGGTGGTGGCTGGGCGAAGGGGACGGTCGACCCGACCAGCCGTATATCACTGTCGAGCGCTGGGACAGCGAGCTGAAAGCCGTCGGGCTCACTGGTGCGGATGTAGCCTGCTACGACCACGCCGAAGAGGCATATAGGACTAATGCTGCTATAATATCGCGGATGAAGACTCACTCGATACCACCGGAGAAAAAAGTCACCCTGCTATGCAATGACGAAGATTCGGGCGTGGCTCGCACCCTGAGGACCTCCTTGGCGAGTGCTGGCTGGGACGTCACTCCCTGTCGGTTAACAGCGCGCCCTCCTGTCCAACAAGACATCATCAGCTGTCTTGACCTCGAGGGTAAAGGGTTCGACGAGTTGACGGAGCAGTCGTTCAAGGATTTCAAAATTTTTGTCCAAAGCCTCGGGAAAGAGAAACTTCTGTGGCTCACCCGGCCCGTCCAAATCAAGTGCATGGATCCTCGCTCCGCACAGGTCATCGGCGTGACTCGTACTCTCCGTTCTGAACTCGCATTGCCCGTGTTCACGCTGGAGATCTATGAGAACGAGCCCGAATTTGCCGGTCTTGTCTCCCGTGTGTTCGAAAAGATCCGCAGCCAAGAGGATGCCGGCAGTCTCGCGCCAGACAAGGAGTTCGCTATTGATGGGGGGGTCGTCTGTATTCCAAGATACCACCCCTTCTCACTTACGGACAAGTTACGCGAGGGACAGACAGGCGCAGAGTCGGTTACTGCTTTGAGGAAAACCGTCCAGGTGGAGAAACTAGGCTCTCTCGATACGCTGCACTGGCAGGACGAGCCCCTTCCCCAAACAATACCCGACGACCACGTCGAGATTGAGGTCCAGGCCATGGGCCTGAACTTCCGCGACGTGCTCCTCGCGATGGGCGTGATACCGCAGGACGGCTCGGGATCGGTGGCGCTGGGTTTCGAGGCGGCGGGCGTGGTGCGTCGCGTGGGGTCGGCGGTGCGTGGCCTCGCGCCGGGCGACCGGGCCATGGCCTTCTACCCGGGCTCGCTGACGACGCACCTGACGTTGCCGGCGGGCCTCGTCCTACGAATCCCCGACGGCCTGTCGTTCGAGGAAGCGGCCACGGTGCCCATCTGCTTCGCGACGGTGATTCACGCCCTCCTCAACATCGGCCGGCTCGCGGCCGGCCAGAGCGTGCTGATCCACTCGGCGTGCGGCGGCGTCGGGCTCACCGCCATCCAGGTGTGCCGCATGCTCGGCGCCGACATGTACCTCACCGTGGGCAGCCCCCGCAAGATCGAGTACCTGGTCGAGCGATACGGCATTCCTCGCTCGCGCATCTTCAACTCGCGGGACGCGTCCTTCGTCGAGGGTGTCATGCGCGAGACCTCGGGCCGCGGCGTCGACCTCGTCCTCAATTCCCTCTCCGGCGACCTGCTGCACGAGTCCTGGAAGTGTGTCGCGAAGTATGGCGCTATGCTTGAGCTCGGAAAGAGAGATATCATGGGGTCTGGCCGGCTGGATATGCTAGGTTTCCAACAGAATCGCTCTTATCACGGGATAGATCTGTCCCAATTTGGTCTGGAGCGGCTAGGAGAACTACAAAAGTAGGTTGCAGGCCACCTTTCCCTGCACTTTTCTCCCTTTCCTTATTTTGTTTCTTGGAAATCAATAACCCTGCGTATTTATCAGTTACATTGCTAACGACTTGCAGATTTTTGAGCCTTTTCCTTTCAAACTACGAGAAGGGATTACTGCGGCCACTAGAGTATACGGTTTTCGATGCTGGTGAGATCACTAGCGCATTCCGTCACATGCAGAAGGGGGATCACATCGGCAAGGTAATAGTCAGAATGCCTCCGGCAGATTCACAATCCACCCTGAAATCGACTCCCTGGACTCGTCGTATCCGGTTCGACCCGGATAGCACTTACCTTCTCGTGGGTGGCGTCGGTGGCCTAGGCAGGTCAATTGCGACGTGGGTGGTGGAACGAGGCGCTCGCAAGCTGACCTTCCTCTCCCGAAACGCCGGTCAATCGGAGACGAGCAGAGTTCTGTTCACAGAGCTGGAGTCTATGGGCTGCACCGTAACGGCGGTCGCTGGGCGCGTTGATCAGATGGATGACGTCCAGCGAGCGATCCGTGAATCAAAGTCTAACATCAAAGGAGTTTTCCAGCTGGCAATGGTCCTACAAGACACCCCAATGATGGATATGCAGTGGTCGCAATGGAAAGAGGTTCTCGGGCCTAAAGTCCAGGGGACGTGGAATCTGCACCAAGCATTCCTTTCTCACCGGCTGGACTTCTTCTGGATGGCCAGCTCGGTGATCACGGCTGTCGAGTCCCCCGGTCAGGGGAACTATGTCGCAGCAAACGCCTTTCTCGAGGCCTTCTGCCAGTACCGGCACACACTCGGCCTGCCCGCTTCGGTCCTGAACATCTGCCCCATCAACGGCGTCGGGTACGTGGCCGAAAACGCCCACGCCCAGCGCAACGTCAAGGCGCAGGGCATATACATGCTTGACGAGCGCGAGTTCCTAGATTTCCTAGATCTGAACCTGCAGGACGTTCATTCGGCCTTCGTGGAAGGAGCGCCGCGGGCAAGCCCGCCCGCGTGCTGGTGCAACACCACACAGGTGCTGATGGGTCTGCGCTCGGAACAACAGCTGGACGACCCAAACAACCGGACGAACTGGCGGCGCGACCGCCGCATGGGTCTCTACCACAATGTGCGGGCCGAGAATCCGACCTCGACAAAGGTCAACAGCAATGCCCTCCTGAACTTCCTCGCCCTTGCCGCCGAAGATGGCGGGAAGGTGCTGCTAGCGGACAGGAGCAGCGTCGAGTTCCTGGCGCGCGAGATCGGTCGGAAGATTTACGACTTCATGCTCAAGCCGGATGAGGAGATCGACACGGGAATATCGCTCCTGCAGATCGGGCTCGACTCGCTTATGGCCATCGAGCTGAGGCGGTGGTTCAAGGGCGTTTTCGGCTTCAACCTCAGCGTCCTGGAGATCATGGGCGCTGGCTCCTTGAGTCAACTTGCGGTCGTGACTGCAACGAAGTTGACGGAGAAGCTACATGGCGACGCAGGAAGCTAGGAAGAACAATGTCGCGTCTACCACATAATAGCACCTGGAGCTGCCGCTCAGCTCCTCTCCCTATGGGAACATGGGACCTAGTACGTAGCGGTGATTTTGGATCGTTTGTAGTTACTGTTAATTTTAGCCATCAGCCTAAATCCCAATTCTGGTGACGCTGTCATGACAATAATTTATCGAATTCGAGGACGCTCGGACTTCGTTGACGGCCTGGCCTGGAATACCTCCTGAAGCGCTGTTAGAATCCACTTAAAAACTCTGATTGCTGCATACGTAAACTCCGTATACTTGCATACGGACCCTGGAAAAGATATTTTGTTGTTAGCTGGTGTGACATTTGAGGTGTGCGCGAATCTCATCTGCGCTTATTTTATGACTTGGGTCAAGGTCCAACGGAACACATTGCCTTTCGAGCTCCCCAGTCTTTCAAAAAGAACAGGTTATGCTTCAAAATGTCGCTACCAGGCTGGACCGAAGACTTGGATCTGAGCCCGGCAATAATTTGCCAGCTCTTCTACGTCTTATCGTCCGCCGCTTTGCTAGCAATAGCGGCGATGCCGGCATCCCTACAACAGCCTCTCACTCACTATGGCCCCCGAAGTGCGGTGAACCCAACCAGCGCCGAACAAGGCCGCGCCCCGGATAGAAGCATGTTGACTCCATTCATCGCGTGGGCCACTTCTATTGGCAAGGTACCTCATTCGTGGTTTACTCATTTCTATGTGCTATCTGTATGGTGCTCGATTTTCTGGGCCGTTCAGTATCTTGGTCATGGCATACTGTTGGAGCTCATCGTCAGAAATCAAGCTTCGGCGTCAGGAGCCTCAATGACAATCAACCAGGTCTTTCTGGTATGGTTCCTGATGAGTCTGCAAGGCGGCAGACGGCTGTTCGAAAGCTACACTATTATGAAGCCGTCATCCTCAAGGATGTGGGTAATGCATTGGCTCCTGGGAATCGCATTCTATCTTGTTACGAGTGTCGGCGTCTGGGTGGAAGGCTCTAGTAGGTGGTTACAAGTTACGAGATTTTGCATAACGTTAATGACCGATTCCATAGGATCCATCTGGTATGCTGATAGAACGTCATTGAGACCCGAGACGCCATCATTGCAGGAGATTCTGGCCATCTCGATGTTTTTGTTCGGATGGAGCACCCAACATAGATGCCACCGCCACCTGGCTAGTCTCGAGAAGTATTCTCTTCCAGAGGAAGGCTTGTTCCAATACCTGGTTTGCCCTCATTACACCTGCGAATGCCTGGTATACCTAGCTATGGCAATCATTGCAGCTCCAGAGGGCCGATTGGTCAATAGGACGATATTTTGTGCTCTGATATTCGTCTTAGTCAACTTGGGTCTAACCGCCAATGGTACGAAAAAGTGGTATACGGGGAAGTTTAGTCGACAAAGAGTCCAGGGGAGATGGAGGATGATACCCTTCATATTCTGAAAGGCTCAAGTTGGCACATGGAAGTCACTTCTTCCTGAAGAGCGCGAATTTGTTTCCCAACTTAGAGACCTCCATAACATCTCGATAAGTCAGGCTCGTTCTCGTACTTCGGACGTTCCGTCCACCTGAAAAATCGGCTGCTGATCCAAGCTGATCCCAATTGGCGATTGTGGCTCTGGATAGTTCTATATCCTCAGTTATATCAGCGATGCCATGGAGATGGTCATTGTAGAGATCCGAAGTGGTGATGAGAAGACTCCGTGGCTCCTGAAGAATTCTCCATGTATGCTCCCTCCCTACGGCTCCATCCTCTTTGTTTTTGTAAATGTTGAGACATAAACTAGCCCCGAGGCTCACTGTACAGACGACGGGGTGATATGCAGGTCCATCCTATTATATCTGGATGAGTTACGTCTCCAAATATGCTAACAACCTTCCCTTTACCTACCTTATGCGGCATTATGCCGATCCCAGGATGGTATTCGTTGATCAGGACATGATTCGGTCGCCCATGTGGGCTGTTGGAGAAGATATCAAAAGATCCAGGCTCTTGAGATAGGGGAATAGACTTGAGGCGTGAAACTATAGGTTCTTCCAACCAAGCTGGTAAAGGAGCGTCCATCAACTTATTGTTTACAAGGTCAGATGGCCAGGTCTGAAGTCGCCGATGGGTGAGCTGTTTCCACCGAGGTTTTGGCGCTGATGCGATCTGTGACACAGTCAGGCCAACTGATCCTATCAATACCGCCGGATATGCACAGGACTTTTTCTAGAATATGGTGTTCTTCATCCTCGGTAATGAAATTGGCAATATAGTATGCCGTAGGAGGAAGACCGGCTATTCGCACCCGATCGAGGGATGGAGGTAGCGAACAACCCCTTCCATCGTCCGGAGACATGGGCGGCAATGCTGGATCTTGTCCTGAGGTATCAAAGATGACCGTCTGGGTGTAGTGAGTTAGTCGTTCCGCTCTTTGGACGTTGGGATCCAGATGACGGTCTAGTTACGTAGGACGTTGTTGTCCTTAGTTATCCTATGAATAGCTGGGCAAGTGTAGTTGCAATACTTGGTAATCGTCGAACTGTGCTGCCGCTTGTCCACCGTCTGCTAATTAAAGGTATCGCTGCGACAACTAGCGCCCTAGATACGGGAAGGATTTGCATAGGCTTAATCACGATGGGCGACGGAGAATATGCTATGAGACTAATGATGCGAGCACTGCCGTCGGCTATGCGGTCAGCTCTAGAGATCCGTCAAGATAAGCATAGGTGGTAAGGGGAAGTAGAGTGAAGGGACTGTCGATGCCGTCGTACGCGTCCATATGAAGAAGGGAAAGTTGGGAGATGGGCTGGAAATGAGGGGGGGAGCGAGAAAAGTACCAGGGTAGCAGGGGGGGGGATGATGCAGGCAGACTGGTGTGGCACTGATGAGGGGAGCCTTGAGGAGCCTGGAAAAGTAGAATGGGGCAACTTCTGCAGCTTTTGTGTGTCACGGCAGTATCGGCCCCCGATATTTGCGGTTATTTTGAGGGCTCGCCCAGGCTTCTGGCCAATGATATATCACGAGGATCTTGAAATCTCCAGAACTTCCTTCTGCCTTGTTCCCGTATTCCCTACCTAGTCGCTCTAGGTACATGTACTAACAGGGTAGCACGGTAGCACCACATGCTGACATCGTACCTGGTAAGGAAAAGTTTTGGCTACCCTGCGATTAGCCTAGCAGACTCTCGTAGAAACCGCTGAACCAGGCACTCACCCCGGCTTATCCCAGACGATCTACGAGGTAGGAGGTGCAAAAATGCACAGATGCTCGAACGGCCGAGTGGCTGCGAGCTGGAAAGGACCATTGTGGTATGATCGATGGGATAGGCTGTACGGGTGGTGCTATACGCTGCAATGTATGTATTCCGCATGTAGCCTACAGCAATACCCAACTGCCCACATAACCTATGGTAACCAGCCCCTAGCCTAGTCTAGACGGAGGCTTGCTAGCACCACCTCCGGCTACTAGGTGGGAAGGTTAGGCACCCGAGGTAGTCTCAATATAGGCTGGTATTGAGTGCTAAAGTCTACATACGCATTGCGTTGCAGGTACATGTTATGCTAGTGAAGACTCTTCCAATGACTCTGGACTTTGCCTGGCCACTTGGGGGGCGTTATGCTTCTCCTCTAACCAAAGAAAGCCATCAGCCCAGTCCAGTCCAAGTCTTGTTGTTTCTTACCCAACTGTCAAATCCGCAATTCCCTCCGAAGATACCTCCATGGACTTTGTTTTGAACCGCATTATCTACCAACCTTCTTCACCCTTTACTCAGTACAACCTCATTACAACCTTTTTCAGAGCCTTACGGATATAGCCAAATATCATTTTACTGGCGCTCGACCGTGCTCTTTGTTTTCCTACGTGCTGACCTCGGTCCGGGCCGCATCTTTGATTGTGTTCTTGTTATTCGAGACTCTGCGACCGATACCCTCCTATTGTAAACCATACTGTCGGTCTACCTGCCCTGCACGGTCAGAGCCTCGGGAGTCCCTGCTTGACGCGATTGATCGATTGATCCCGGCTCGATCGACAACAGTCATCAACGAGCGGCCATGATGGTGTACTGGAGTAGGCCGTCGTACTTGAACTAAATGCTATGGATGCGCAGAATGCTGTCGAGCCCGCCAGCACGAAGCAGCCTGCACCTGCTTCTCCCAAGCGGGGAGCCGACGAGTCGTCTCACGACGCCAAGTCCAACATCAACACCACCACTACTAACACTACCGTCATCCCTGCTGCCCCGGCTCCCGCCGCAAATAACATCAAGTCTCACGTGAATGAGCACGCCTCAATTACGGGTAGAGATGCGTCAAGGCCCGCAGCGAATCCCTCCTATACATGTGGCGATAGTGAGGCAGGGCCGGACCAACATTCCGACGCCGAGACAATTGTGCTGCCTGGGAAGGGCGGTATCTCACCGTCAAAACCGCGCCAGGGCAAGGTGATCAAGCATGAGGACAAGAGCGACGGCGAAGTCGATGATGCTCTGCCGACGTTTAAAAAGTCATCGAAGGACGGTCGGGATGGCGAGCGCAACGGTAACGGTAATGGTGGCCCCACCGGCGGTGACGAGGTCTCGTCCAACTTGCCAAGGAAGAATCGACTGCTTGAACACGAACAGCTACCACGAAGCAAGGATAACTCGAGTGGCCTCAGTTCTGCCCCACCGTCTCCACCCTCTCATCATCGCGGCAACGGGACCCAGCAATCGTCTCATCGGCGTCGAAGATCTGGCGATGCTTATTCCGAGTCGGGCTCAGAATCCTCGAAGCCTCGGTCTCAGGGCAGGGCAGCTCTCAAAGACAAGTCCAAATCTATAGACAGAGTGTTGCCCGGTAAGCGGAAGGCGCCAAAGGCGGAATCGGACGACGAGGGCGAATCACGCAAACCACGTCGCCCACGGGCCTCCGATGCGACCGTTGAGGCTACCAGGGAAAGGGAAAACAAATCATCCTCTAGCAGTAGGCAACACCACGACAAGCAGTCGTCTAGGAATCGATCCGCGTCGCCCCAAGAGCGCAGCCACCGGCGTAGCCTATCAACTCAGCTTTCAGCACAGTCGCCTGCGAATGGCTTAAGCTCTAAGAAGAGACGTGTCCCTGCGCCTCTTCAGTCAGCCGACTATAACTCGGACGATTCGTCTGCTGGCGGTAGCCCTCACCCTCGGAGTTCCAAGCTGAAGAACATCGCTACCCCTCTTACTGGTGATTCGACCATTTCGCCCGCCAGGATGGCACCTCACAAAAAGCACGTCGACAATCACGGACAGACTTTGTTTGCCAAGGCTTGTGCGAAAGGTGAGTATGAGACGGCCAAAAGGCGCTTGGCTGAACGGCCTGAGGACCTGAATTTCGCCGACTATGCCGGGAACACGCCCTTGCAGGTGGCCGCCCTGAACGGTCACGAAGACATCGTCAAGCTGTTGATCGAGGCAGGGTGTAAACTCGACTGCCGGAATAGTGACAAGGACACGCCGCTCCTTGATGCCGTCGAAAATGGCCATCTGGGTGTTGTCAAGTTGCTGCTGGAGGCCGGCGTGAATCCTCGGAAAGCCGATGCCGAGGGGCACGAACCGTTGGACAAGGTACCCGATGATCTCGAAAACGCCGAGGAGATTCGGGCTGCCCTCAGGGAGGCGAAGGAGAAGATGGGCGAACTGCGCCGCACGTCCGAAGACCACCAAATCCAAGACGTACAACAAGATACCGTCTCGTCTCACGGCACAGAGAGCCCACGCCGATCACCAACTGCCCCAGCGGGCCAAAGGCGAGGAGGCACCGTGCGAGCCACTAAGACCAGCAATCACTTGTTGTACATGAGCCTTGATGAGAAGACGCTACGGCAGGCAGCCGCACGTGGCGACGAGGAGACAGTTACGCGCGTCTTGCTCGTTAGAGAAGGCTGCAATGATCCAGAGGCACTGGTGAATGCAGCACGAGGTGGCCATGATGTCGTGATGGAGCTTCTCCTCGCACTAGGCCAAGCGGACCCAGACCCGAGTCCGGTTTCCGGTCTTCCTGCGCAGTACTCGACGCCAATGCTGGCCGCCATTGGCCAGGAGAACACCAAGTGCATCAAACTTCTGCTCGATCAGACCGATTTTGACCCGACGCGTCGCTTCAAGGGTGAAACGTATCATGAGATTGCCAGGCGCAGGGAAGGGCCGATGTGGAAGGAGGAGGAGCACATGCTGAAGGAAGCCTACGACGCACGTAAGAAGGGGCCGAAGAGCTCGTCCAAAATCAAGTCCCCGGCAAGGAGAGACCGTGAGACCGAGACAGAGTCGAGACGTACTGCTCGGAATTCTGATGGTAATCGACCGGCTAGACGGGGTCCGTCAAGTCCCTCGCGCGAGGTCGAAGCCGCCAAGAGACACGGTCCATCTAAAGTTTCTGGCAGCCCGAAAGAGAAGCGACGCTCATCGTCGTTCGGAAACGACGAGCAGGTCTCGCCAAAGCGTGGGCCGGGCAGGCCCAAAAAGGAAGACCGCGTTGCGTCAGATCGAGAACATTCCCCTGTTACGACAAAATCAGCGCCTGGCAAGTCTAAGCGTGCTGAATCGGACCTGATGGCGGGGTCATCCGATGGTGAAGCCGTGAAACCACGGCGGAAGCTTATCTCGGGCAAAGATCTCAAAGGCGAACGGGAGAAGCAGCGGCGTGCGAGCTTGGCGTCAAACAATTCTGCTCCCGATCGTGCCGATAGCAGAAACGATGAAAGCGTAGAAAAGTCGCGGTCGGATCGACTCTCGGAGAAGTATCACGATCGAACCAAAGCCTTGAAGCGTGACGAGTCGCGTGACAGGTTAACAGTTGTTGACAATTCGAGCAAAAGACACAGACCGAGCGTCTCACCATCGCGATACGAACCTGGAGATAAGGAAGACAGCGAGGCTCCCGTGAAGAGGAGGAAGCTGGATTCTGATGGTAGAGAAAGGCGCCACCTGCAAGCTTCCTCGCCTGAACACAAACATAAACGAGACCACTCTCGCGAGCCCCCCAAGCGTGCTAAGCCCCAAGAAGGCGAGCGCAAGGAACCATCAAAAATCAAAAGGTCCGACCGTGATCGAAGGGAATTTGAAACGTCAAGTCCTTCTGAAAAGGCTAGCATAACTGTCTTCTCAGAAAAGCCAGACATCGAGATGCAAGATGCGCCCCTGGTAGCGTCTTCGGAGAACAATAGGGATCAGATCGAGAAAGAGCGGAAAGAAATAGAGAGGCGCGAAGCGGAGAACCGTGAAGCAGAAAAGCGTGCGGCCGAGAAGCGCGCAGCCGAGAAGCGCGAGGCAGAGAAGCGCGAGGCAGAGAAACGCGAAGCAGAGCATGCGGCGGAAGAGGCCAGGAAACAAGAAGACGAACGGCAACGTCGCGAGCAGGAGGCGAAGCGGCGAGAGGAAGAAGAAAGACGACAACGGGAAGCAGCCGAGAAAAGACGTCTCGAGGAGGAGGAGCAAAAGCGGTTGCAGGCAGAAGAGAAACGGCGGCGCGAGGAAGAGGAGAAGACTCGGTTGGAGGAGGAACGGCGGCAGAAGGAAGAGCTAGAAAGGAGGCGGCTGGAAGAGGAGAAACGGAGAGAAGAGGAAGAACACGCACGACGGCGCGAGCAAGAAGAAAAGGATCGCCGAATCAAAGAGGCTGCCGAGGAAGCCCGGCGACTCCGTGAGGAGGAGGAGCGGAAAGAGCGCGACCGTAAGAGAGCAGCCAGGGAAGCCGAGCGCGAGGCCGAGATGCAGCGGATGCGTCTGGAGCAGGAGAGGATACGACTCTCTAAGCTCCCCCCTCTCCTACGGTGGCTCGAGGGTTGCCCGAATCCAAAGCAGACCGAAGTCGCCAAACTCTTTGCCATAGCCCAGGGTGTGCGTTATGACACGATCAAGCCGGAAGCTACGGGAACGGCAGAAGGGCGGGAGCAATGGCTGTTGAACACTCAAGTCGCTCTGTTACTTGGTGAGAAAGACCTATCGCTCTCGAGATGTAAGCGCTCCGAAGACCACACCGGGCAGTTGGATACGAGCTGACCGATATTGTAGACACCGGCTGGGAGAAGATCAAGGTGTCAAATGTAGCCAAGCGAGTCATCTGGCGACTTGAGTCCGACAGATATGCGCTTACGCAAGGCAAGCTCTACGACCTGGGTCGACAGCTACCCGACGATTACTATGGAGGCGACCCGAGCACAGTCGGATATCAACGGTTAGAGCACCTCCGCGCCGAAGCATCAAAGCTCTTCTTCGAGACGGACATGTGGTTTGTCAAGGTGAGTCTCCAGTCTCATATTCCGCGTCCGGTCCGGGAACTAACCATCGCGAAGGCGTCCGACTTTCTCTACATTGTTCCTACCGTCCCTCACCTCCGCGATGTCAAGATATCCATCGACTATCGCGAAATTCCGGAAGACGAATCCGCCCTGGCCACATTCAGCGCACCTTCGAAATGGAAACAAGATCCGGATGCCGCTAGCCGTGGCCCTTTCGCGCCAAGGTATAAATACTACGTGAACGGCCAACTCGTGGGCGAGGACCGTCCTAAACCCTACACGCCAAGCAGAGATCCCTTTCCAGAGCATCGGGTTCCGAGGAGAGGTGGTCTCGTCGCAGTCACCACTGACGAATCCGACTATGCGCGGCTCTGCATCGAGCAAGGCTTGTCTCATCTCTTAACCGAGCAACAGAAGCAATCGGTGCTGAACGGAGCCCACCTGACGCCGCGCAGCCTGGCGTCGACAGAGCATGCCGACTACAACGACGCAAACATTTCGCCTACTAGCAGATCGCCAAGGTTCCCCCAAGTCAACGGCGTCAAGGACGCGCATGATTCGCCGAAAGCGGACTGACAGATAGATATTATGGGGCTTACAACGAAGCCACGAATATAACCAGTGCTCTCTCGGGGTGAGAGCCTCATCCCTGCGACTCCAGCGGGCTCTATTTATATTTATTGTTAAGCTACATTTACGCAGGCTCTGTACGATAATCCAATGTTTCGGCTACGGTATCCCGCCAGCAACCCTCGTACCCAAGGGTTTGGCTTGGCGTCGCAACGATCGTAGTTGTCTCTTTTTGTTATGATGGGAAACGACGCTTCGGAGATAAACAGTTCACTCACGTATATCAATCCAATGGGAATTTCACGGATGGAGTTTCGATGTTGGCATCTTCTTGGTTGGCAAAACGGGAAGCCTCTCTCTTAAGGTTGCGGCCGTGGGGGTTGGTTCGTCTTCTCCTTTCAGGGTGTTGCGGTTTTCCGGTCCATCTGTTCTGTTCTTCCATTTGATGTTGGCGCATATGATGAATGTCCTTTTCACACACTCACCATATGTGTAGTACGGACTAGCAAATAGATATCGCCTAGTCTAAGGGGCGCAGTGGGGAGATTTTCCTGGATGGATAGGGTCCAGCCTGAGTAATGTAGTTAGGCATCCGGTGGCTGCGGTAACAGTAGACCAGCTGCAAAAACCGCTCCGAACAGTATATAACCAAACGCTTCACACGACTACCGAAAGCCTTCAGACAATTGGCTACGTGCCGGCTGTGTGCATCGGGGCACGTGACTGAGGGCTACGTTAAAGGAGAGGCAAAATATTGGCTTGTTCGCAGTATACGAATACGTATAAGGGGGGTCGAGCCGGGTTTTTGACAACTAGGTCGTTCCAGTAACTCTATTTTTATCTCTTGAAGATGCCATGAAAGACGGAGACAGATTGTGGCTTTGCGTAGAACCCTGGGGACTCTCTGCGGTGAGACTTCTAGGGCTGCCAGGCTCCGACCCAGTTAGCCTACCATTTCTGATGGTTGCGTGTCCAAGATGAACACTTGGTCTGCAAGGCGACGATCAGCCGTGTTTCAGCAGGCTCTGTCGGTCGCACTGCAGCAGGTCGGGGTCACCTAGCCCGAGTGAAGGTTTGCTTAGATAGGACACCTTAGGTCGTCGTCGCATCTGAGGCTCGTCGCTTCGAGTGGTCAACATCCTTCTACTCGGGTGGGCAGGTCAAGGGCTTCCTTAAATAGTCTCCCAACTTGACGGTTTACTCGCCCCATCTGGCTTAAGGCCGGATTTCTTTTCGTCTATGTAAGCAACTAACCATCACTGCCACGACAGACCCTCGTGTTGCGGGCGGCCGCCAAGTCCTCACTCTTCTTTGTTATATGCACGGGGTTGTAGTACTAACCGCTACGGGGAGCCACCCATGTCAGACGAACGGCCGGCTCATATACGGATGCTGCTGCTTTTCCCTCATACCCTCCCAACCCCCAAGTCCCATCCATTGCTACGCTCCCCTCCTTCCTCTTAGATAGGCAGGTTGAGGTGCGACTAGGCACACTTACCACATCGCAGCTTCCCTTCTTGTATCCTCTCGAAAGCACCAATGCCCGGCGCCCTTTCCCCTGGCCAAGCCTGTTAACATGAGACCGCTCCCGTCACCTCTGCTTATCTTTACCGCCCTCCTGGTCCCGATATCAGCCGCCGTCGAAAACGACTTCTCCGCGTACCCGACCGGCTCCCGGCCATGCCTGGAGGAGGCCGCTGCTATCAGCGAGTGCACCGGGGACACGGGCCCGGAGCTCAACGGCTGCCTGTGTTCTAACGGCGGCGGCTTCATCGACGCCTCCGCGAAATGCGTGGCCCGGGAGAGCCCCCACGACCTGACGGCCGTGTACAGGCAAATGAGAACCAACTGCGAGGGGACCGGTAACTCCATCGTCTTCACCGAGGAAGAGTTCATAGCACTGGGCCATCCTCCGGCTAGTAATACGCAGGAGTCGTCCTCTTCGTCCTCCTCCTCTTCTTCCGCCTCGGAGAGAACAGCACCCTCGCAAACTCAGACGCAATGGACATCTCCGCCGACGAACGTACCGGAGCCAGAGACGGAAACGGACGCCCTCTCGACAGGCGCCAAAGTCGGCATCGGCCTGGGTGTCGGCTTCGGCGCCATAGCGGCCGCCCTCGCCGCGTGGTTCATATGGGTACGTCACGCTTCCAGCCTAAACCCGGATGGTTTCCCTAGCTCCACCGGTCCTTAAGAGCTGCGCATCCGAGCGCGAAGGCGGTTGAATAAGTCTCCCGCGACCGATCCACCACCGTGACCCTGCCGAGCGCCTTGGTAGATAGGTAGGGCTAACCCGCCTCCGGGCATCGCAGGTATACGCGCGCCGCCGACGCCCCCTGGTATCGAGAGTCGGCAGCCCTGCAAATATGGCGCCGTTTCTACCGCGCGACCCGGCCGCGGCCGAATACGCGCAGTACAATAAGCAGCACGGCGTGGCGGAGCTCTCGTTGACGGAGTGGAAACCAGGCAGTGGCGGTGGTGGCGGTGGCGGTAGCGGTGCTACGGCGACGACGGGGTACTATGGAAAGGGCCAGCCGGCTGAACTACCGGGCGATGGTCTCTCGGACGTCCCGACTTTGCTGTCGTCTTCTGCTGATGGTGGTGAGGACGGGATAAGCCCCATGACGCATTCCCGAGCCAGCGGGCGCTTCTCAAACACGAACACGATGAACACATACTCGGTGTCACAGGACTGGAGCGATATGGGCCCAAGCCCTGGGTCTGACCAAACTCCAAGGAGCTAACTAATTAATTAATTGACGTGGTAATGAAGTAGGATATAATTGGCCATACGCTTCGAATAACAGACAGTCTTCGGACCCTTGGCAACGCAATAACGACATAGAAACCGTACTAATTAATCATTATTGCAGTTAAGAAATGCGGATGGGTTATTCAATTTCTAAAATGGCAAGGGTGATCAGCATGCTACTTTCCCCTCCGTATTCAAGATCGCATCTACTCAAATGAATCGTGGGATATTAGCACTGGTTTCCAGCATTTAGTATATAGGACTGCCACCCCTTTCGCTTTAGGGGACGCTTCCACCAAGTTTTGAGTCGCTTCCCACGTGGCCCATGGTCCGTTAGGTTACCCAAGGCTGCTAGGCTATCACTTACGAAGATGTTAAAGTGCTGGCCGGCAGGTTCCTTGATGTTTTGGGCGCATATGTCGCCCCGCCCCCCCTTACTGGCCATGCATAACCAAGCTCCCTGGCCACGTTAAGATAATTGCTTTGCCATTCTCGGAAAGCCGCCAAACCTATTGCCGAAATCTGTGTTCTTGACAGATTGGCAACTTCTGGTTTAAGCCTACTTGTTCTTCGGCAACCAGCCATTGGCGAGTCCAGTAGGTAGATACCGTAGGTTGTGCACCCCTTTTTGAGGAAGGAAGAGAGTTGGCAACGTTTAGAAAGTACAGGCGAAAAATTGCTCCACAAAGTTTATCCAACATTCGACGTCTTTTTAGTAAGGGTCGGGAATAGGTTGGTAAACGCCGTAGAACTGCCAAGTAACGTAGCGGGTTGGCCATAGATGATCCACCACTGACAGTGTCCTGCTCCTCAGGGAACATGCTAGGCGCGTCTCTCATCTGGCCTATCCATTCGCCATATGTACGAGATTTCTCCTCTCTCGCAGCTTTTAGGCGATTCCTTTTTCATTAGGATCCAAGCCTCGATCCTCGCATGCAGCGCTGACCTGGCAGCCTGGTCGGTTGTCAAATTTTGCTTGTGATAATGCGTGGGAGCCAGGTCCAGAGTATCCCTCACGCTGCGTGGCAATTTCTCCTCATTCTATCCTTCCATATATCGGGCAAATAATGGCCGATATAGTCTTCCGCAGTCCCAGACGCATGGTGCGGGTAGTATGGCCTGCCTGGAGACGGCCGGACTCGACGGCAGAACCACCTGTATTCTTGGTGAAGTGAGCGGCTTCTATGGAAGAGCGTATGGCCTGGACTCCCCGGGTTGCGGTAGGGGTGATAACACAACAAACAGATGGCAGCGCTCTTAGTAGGAACCCGCTCAGCCCCGATGAACGCAGTGCGTCTCAGACTTTGTGGAAGAATAATCTGATTAGCCAGCTACGGCAGGTCAATCAGGGTTACTAGTAGGTTTAGATACCCAGTTAGAGGTAGTACAACTTGATCAATGCGGTATAGCGCAGCGTCTATCAAACATGTTCCCGCCGTCAGGTAAAAGGGAGCATTCACGCCAGAGAATCACTTTACGACGAATCGTCTGACTTGTGCTGCGGAGACAATATATACAGCCTAGTTCGCATAAGAGGGAAGGACACCACAAGCTGGCAGCAGCAGCTATGCTCTTCCACTCGGACGAATCTCGAAAAAAATCTCCTAAAACATAGACCGCGTTCCTGCACATCGGTGAGGTCGACAGTTAAAAAAACAACGTGCCGCCCGGGGGGAGTATACTCGTAGATCGGTTCAAAAAGCTAAGAAAAAGGGAATCTCAGGATGCCGAGAAGACGGTCTCATGGTATAGGTTCGCGGCATTCTCTCCTGCTCGCTTGATAAAAGAAAAATCCGTCGAAGCCCCGCCGTTACAAAGCCCTGCTCCATGTGCGTGTATACACGAGACTGGCTCTGCCAGATTCCATACGCCGCTCGACGGACAGATTCAGTCAGTCCGGCGAGAATCGAAAATCTACCATCATGGGCTATCGTAAGAATTACAACCAAATAATAGCTAACGAACAGGCTAAGCCTGTGTCAGTCCGCGAAGCGCAAGAAAAATGTGGGTCAGACGGTGCCCCTGAGTCGTTGCTTCCGGGCTAGCCAGTCGCCGAGCATGTTGTCGAGTTGCTGGCAATTGTCAGTACCAGAGCTACTACTATCGAAGCACGTCCAATTACTCACCGTTGTAATTTCGGCCAATTTTGCATTTGGCTCGCGGAAAAGGCCTACCACAGGGTGCTCTGGCCCGGCTGGCGGAACGTCCGTCTTATCGTACACGACAGTCAACAAATCTCGGATTTCAGAGCCTGAATCAAAGAAGGCACGGAGGTTGGTGTCGTTCCACGTCGAAGTAGTTGCGGTTGATGTCGATGTAGTGGTGGAATCTTGCTTTTGATGGGTCCGGTCTTGGGTACCCACGGGCTCTGGGGACGGTGATGACATAGGCGAAGATCTGCCTTCTTGGCTCGAGGTGTCGGCTACGAGGGCAGGCGGTTTCGAGGCCGTGGAGGGTGACAATGGTGACAAGGGTGATACGGGAGCTGGAGATTCGGGCCGTTGCTGGACAGCCAGCTTGGTGTTGCCCGTTTCTGGCTCAGCACGTTGCTGCAGAGACGTTGAGGTCTGGGTGCTGAGGTAACTGTCCGGAAATGCGCCTGGCAGAGTGGGCCGCAGCTGCTTTTCTTCATGCAGACGTTGCTCCGGTTCGCGGGACGCGTTAGTTTGCTCTGACGCCACATCATTTCGCGAAGAATCAAAGCCGTCAGGCTCGATCTGCGATTTTGCCTTGTTTGTGACGTTTGACGGCTTGGTTTCTGTGCTTGGCTGTCCGACTTTGGAGACTGCAGGCCTAAGCTTTTCGTCCTTTTGAGGCGATTTCGCCTTCTCCAGGGCTTCAAGAGGCTCGGGTTCCACCATTCGCAAGGACGAGGTGGCTGGCGGTACATTTTCCACAGTATTCGGCTGTATCGGCTGTGTGGTGACGAGGGCCGCATTACGAGTAGGCGAGGTTTCGGGTCTTGCTTGCTGCTTCTGTAGCTTACTTGGATGCCTCTGCAGAGCTGCCTGCTTCTCTGGCGATGCCTCCTGTTCTGCTTGTCGAGGATCATCTGCATCGTCCATGGACCTCTTTCCAAGTGAGTCGTCATCGTCTTCGCCGGACTTCTTCTTATCCTTCCGTGAGAAGAAACTTCGGATTGAGCCGGATTTTTTGTCTTTTTCTTTCTCCTTCTTTTCCTTTTTCTTCTTATCATCCTTAACCTTGTCGGGCACAAGCTCCTTCTCGAGCCTGTCCAAGCTGGGGCGTTGCCGCACCTCTTTAGAGTCGCTAGACCCCCGCCCCTCATTATCGTCCCGAAGGAGACCCGGAGTCAGGGTAATCTTCTTGGTCCCCGTCGTCTCATCCTTGAAGAAAGAATCGGTGTTTCGCACAGTACCGTTTCTCGTGGTTCTCTCAGATTTGCCGTCAAATATCTCGTCGCTGGCCCTATGTGCTTCGTCTTCGGACGTTTCATCGACATCGTTCTTCTCCCTTACCTTGGCCGTGGCAAGCTTGGCTTGCTTTTGACCCCGAGGTTTCAACGGCTCAACTTTTGCGCCCTCGTCATCATCGGCTGCCTCAATTACAGCCTTCTGCGCTGTAGCTTGTTGCTCTACCCTCTGACCTTCTTGCTGCTGCGCCGAAACCTCACCTTCGCCCTCTTCCTCATCAGTAGAGTAGTCGAAGTCCGAATAATCGACATATGTCGGTGCAGTGAACGTCACGGTCTTCTTCCTCCTCCTGATCGCTGATTTTAAGGGATTTTTCGCCTTCTCGGCCTGGTCACCAAGCATCGTCGCCGCTAACTATTTGGACGTCAGAATCATGCCTCGTACCGGACCGGGATCACGCCTCCATACATCGATATTCCTGTGCTTGTTAAGCCGTGCTAGCCTTTCTGTTGGTGTCTCGATATGTTCTGCTGGTAAGTACCCTGGAAGAATCGTAGTCAGTTGAACCGAACTTTCATGCTATCTCGTGATACCTCATACCAATGCTACTATCTTTCACCACCCTGACCAGCCACCAGTAACTGTTGCTATCGTCTAGCAGCACCATCGTGTCACCTTTGGTAGCGTTGGCTTGGCCTTCGACTGTCGCGATGAATGTGTGGAGGGCGTAAACAAACTCGAAATCGATGTCCTCTGAGTCTTGTAAGCATTCGCCATCCCAACCCGACTCAACAAATCTGGGATCATGAGTGAAAGGAAAACCGTCATCATCATCATCCTCCTCCTCCGAAGCATCATAGGGTATCGTGAAGTCATAATCGTCATCTCTATCGAGTTCGGGGTCGATCATCAGCGAGTCGGCTGTGCGGTTAGGGGAAAATTCCACGCGAGTCAATCGGGGCCCCTAGCCCCGACGGTGGCACCGCTGTACTCGTTCCATAGCCTGCTGTGGTGCTCCCGCCGGTTGTTTTGTTCTCTCTACGAACTCTATGATTTTCCCAAAACCAGAGGATAGATTGTCCTGTTCCACCTCTTCGTAGGCATCTTTCCAGTTGGTGCCGTCGCACCCGGCCCTCTCGTCATTCTCGTTCATCTCGATGTGGTCGGTTTCGTTGTCATGGTTGTCTCGGCCGTCGCGATCCTCGCCTCGTCCGGTATACTCACCAGGAAGATGATGATGACAGCCTGAGGCATCAACAGCAGCCTTGCTTGCGTGTCGACTAAGAGATTGTAAAGGGGGGTGTTCAGGAACGTCGAGATATGGCGAGGAAGATCTTGCCTCGCTAAGACCCGGGGAACTGGAGGCATCGCAACATGAAACTGAGTGACGGAGGGAGTCGACCCGGCGAGGCCAAGGGGGCGGAAGGGTATACCCACCATCTTCTATGGACGGGGAGCTCGAGATCTTGTCCATCATGTCATCATCCAAGTCCTCATCACCCTCGGCGCCCACGTCCCCGTCGTCAGAGACGGCTCCTCCATTCTGTGCGGCGAGCGCATCGTGTTGTTGCATGTTGTTGCGGTTGATGGAGTTCGCAACGCGGTCGGCAAGATCTTCGGGGTGTTGTGAACGATCCCCAGAATCACCATTGGCCCAGGACAGCCGGGGACTCCGACACTCCTCGTCGGCCCTATCCTCTACGACTTCACGGATGGTCTCTGCCTGGTGAGGGGCGAGCAATCCGTTGGACGTGGTCGATTGCGGCGGAGGACGTCTGTGGTCTTTGGCAGAGGGTGCGCTGCGGTCTTGAAGGTCAATGGTATCTATATGGTTGGGATCAGAGACGTGTCAGCCAGGCTACCAGTACAGATATGCAGTTGGTCGGTCCAGTGCTGAGTAACAACCGTGGGGGAAGAGGAATTGTTAAGGCAGAAGTTTATTAATAAAGTTGGGTTTTAGGTCAATACATGCAGGTACATGTGTAAAGGTTTCAAGGGATCAGCGTGTCAGCGTGTCAGGGCTTGTCGGGCAAGGTTCAAGTGGTGGCCCAGGAGTCCAACGTACCAGCACGGATTATTTGGGGTCTCGTCATGTTGGCTGCTTGCAGACGCCAACTAGTTTGAGATTGTCCGTAGCAGGACTGCAACAGTAATATTGTAGATGCAGATAGAGGTTGGCCATTCGCTAGGTGAGGTGGCCACTATTCGATTTGCAAGTAGCAGAAGGTCAAATCAAATTTCTAACATTAGGTACTTTCACCCCTTCTTGGCCTCCTTTTTTGCGACGTTCTGTTCTGTCCGTCGCAAGGGGCTGGCAAGAATCGAATAGAGAGACTGGTAGGTTGAGAGTGAAGTAGACTGCATTGAATCGTGTATCAACCCCGGACCCTTATTTCACGAGCCGTCTCTTACTGGATTACCGCCTAACCGGATGCTAATGTAGTAAGGTTAGCTAGTGTAGGGGTATCAAGTGGATGCGGAGATATGGCGAGCTGAGTAGTGATATAGGGAACACAAGAGCCATGAAGTGATTGTTGTGAACTCTGGGATATTCAACTGGTAAGAATTATTGCTGGCCAGACACGAAATACAGAACGACGAAGAGGGGACTGAGTGAGCATCTGAAAAGCTCCCCCCAGCTTAGCCTGGCCATCATTGCCGCAGGGGACGCATACATGTACCTACATTAAGTCGCCTTGCAGTGGGATTGTTAAACTGAAGTAACAAAAAAAGCATTAATTGAAATAAGTACCTACCAGGGCTTGACATTAAAAGAGGGACTCACTTCCAAGAGAAGGGAAAGAAAAGGGAAAGGATGACGACGGGTCGGATCTGGCATGAAACTTCAGGGGCTCTGAGACGTAACCTTACTGCTTTAGTGAATCACTGGTTCGAGGGACCGTCCCACTGCTGCAGGTGTTTTACTGCGGACCCAGCTTTTTTATTTTCAACATTTAAACTTTTCCAGGTTGTCATTCCGACATGCGATAGTAGAGATAGCGGGCTGGTGCTAATGGGTATGTAGAGATCCGTAGTCCGTGCGGTAACAGTATTCGTGCGTGCTGTACGTTATAATTCGTACAGGAGGCGATAAGACAGTATACCATCTTGAAGGCCGAGGCCAAATCCGACATGTTTTCCAGATCTCCTGAATGCAGACCATAGTACGTATGCATGCATGTGCTCCTCAAGACATCAACTGAGGCCCACACCATGCGGTATGCATTATACCATATGCGTTCTCTAGTTCGTACTTCGTATATCGTTACTACTTACTCTTCTTCTGGGCACGCAAACGAATCCCGACTCTTCAAACATCCAAGAGCAACCTGATATATCAAAATTGCCGATGACCAAAGTAGTGATTTGATAGGCCAACCGAACCAACCATATGTTAAGTACTATTCATCCCTAAATCGAATGACTCGTACAAGACACTTAAATCACTTGCCTGCCAAGATGTGCTTCTGTTTCCCCTCCTTCCAGAGAGCTGTTGAGAGAGATAAGGCATATCCCATTCAAGCCACATGGCTCAGCAGCAATTGTGAACTTCTACCATTTCATATCTGAACCTAGCAGCGCTCAAGTAAAGGAAACATCTCAGCATAGTTTGATCAGGTTCCTGCACTAAAGCCGGAAATCTGGGGTACGGAAGCTTCCGAGCCAAATTCAGCTTGTGGTCAGAAACACGCACCGTGCGATTGGACGAAGTATACCCGTTAATACAGTATCGCTATTAATGTCACATGCAACCATTAACATTAGCCTTTTCTACAGTCGCAACTGCTCGTTTTCTTCTTACTTCTTCAGCTTCTTTTTCCATGAATATGGCAATCCCTCAATAGTGGTGCTCCTGCAGATTTCCGGAACGTGACACTGAACGGAATGGAAACGGAAAATGGCATATGGATGGGCTCCGAAATCCCATTTCGCTTAGCCCCGCCGCAAAGCAAATGATGGTTAATGCTTCCACGTGACCAGCGGCTATTCTGAGAGTACGTATCCATGCAAAATCAGACTATCCCCAATGAGGAAATCAAGTAAACAACACACACTGAGAGAGCCGCTAGGCGCACCGCAACAAACATGCCTAGGTATTGCTGTTTTGGCCATATCCATAGAACACCAAAAGGGGCACCCGCTTTCGCCATTCGCTGTGCATCTTGGAGTACATATGTTACATCTTATTAGGACATGAGATTAGATTTCGCATGTCTCACCTCCCACAGTCGTAGTCAGCATCTCCTATAGCTCGGTGAGCGCATCGCTATCTGCAGAGCAACCAACCCTTGTTTGCTAGACCCAGCACATTCACTCCGCAGTCAAATGCAGAGGCGATAGTCCGAGCCGAGTGCTTGCTTGCTTATCATATATCGTTATGTCCATGGCGAGGGTGCTGGACGGATTCAAGACTCCGTATAAGCCACGGGCCCCTGTGCCGAAGCCCGCTAGATCCGGAGAGCCGTCCCAGCCATGGACCACGACGCGATGTCATCGCTTACTCCGCCCGCTGATTTCCCGCATAGCTTCTCTGAGAAGGGACATCGCAGCATCGCTACCGAAGCAGCCTCTCGATCATAGTGAGGGGCCCGACAGGGCAGGCGCCAAGCGCAAGAGCAGCGAATGTGGGTGGCTGCTGCCGAGGAAGAAGGTCCACCGTACCTATTCGCAGAAACGGTCTCGGTTTCCCGCGGAGGAGCACTCCCTGGCGAACGGAAAGCCTACGAATCTCAAGACGGCCAAGTGCTTGCGCCAGGGTGCGGCTGTTACGCTCCATGGTGAGATAATCGCGCCTACTCCGTTGCTACGCCGAGCTAGAGGTCAGATTGTGTCATCGCCACCACAGGAACCCAGTGTCTTTGATGAACACAAACAAGCTGCCCAGAATGCTTCGCAGACGAAGGATGCGAGGACACGGAGGAGGTCGACGTTACCTCAGAAGCAGCTAGACGAACGCCTGGCTGCCATGAAGCCTCAAATGTCGCTTGATAGGTATAGCGACTATGAGGCGATCTACAGGAGCCTCGAGACACTCCTGACTGCTACGAATGATCGTTGCCGGGAGAATCGAGGGCCCAGGTCATTTTTGGATATGTGTCTTAGGAAAGTTCCTCAGTACGTCACGGAACTTGAGGCATGGGAGAGACAGGAGGCGGAACGAAAGGGGACGGTTTCTGCGCTCGAAGACACAAATACGTCCATGCAGATCTATAATGAGCTAGAATCGCTAGGCGCTGCCCAGGGATGGAGGCATCTGAGGGTCGTTGTCCGAGCAGATGGGCTCCGAGCTATCAAAGAAGCTGTCTCTGAGGGCCTCTTTGACTATGGCTTCCTAGAGGTTCTTATTGACCTGTGCATGGTTACCGGTGCACCCGACGAAGCCGAAGAGCTTGTTGAGGCAATGATCCAGCATGAATATCCTTATCCACCGACGCCAGATGTCTCCTTTGCCGAGCTTTCGCCCCTGCGGCCGCTGGCGACGCTCCGGGCCTTCGCTAACAAAACCGGCCGCAGTTCCCATCTCCTTCGGCAACATACCCTGTTATTGTCGACCGGTAAGCTACCGCAGGACTGGCTCGGCACTCGAGCACTCGAGTGCATATGGAGCCTGGCCGTCCGGGCTCTCTCGAAAGAAGGGCCGGCCACCGATGCCGTCGAATTTATAATAAGGTCTATCTCTCTCTTGAGCACGCGGAAACAGCGCTTGGCGGGGCGGCATGAATCTCCTCAGTTGGAAAAGGAAATATCATTAGCTAACCGGCAGGCCCTGGTGAGTTCTCTCGCGACTATAGCTGCTATGAGCTCACTGGGCGAAAACGAAATACGGTCATGCAGCTTGTCGGAAGCGGATGCGGCCAAGGTGTCTCGCATCGGAGCGAGACTTCAGTATATTCTTCAATCATCTCTAGCTGAAGTGAACACCCGGAACCGAAACCATTTGAATGTCGGGACTCGCTTGCTACATCTAGCGCTGTTTCTCTCCTCCACCGAGCCTCACAACGCTGGAGCTACGAGTATTGTCAAAGAAGGCATAGAAACCATCTGTACGCAGCCTACCGAGTATAAGACCGTCAGGGAAGACCGATTACGACAGCAGTACAACACCACGATCTCGCTAATATCATCTACTGCTCGGAGCCTCGGCCGAGGGTTATCCCTGCCATCCCACGATTGCTTAGACCGTCTGTTCCGGCGACTGGAGACCCTCGGTCTCGAGAGCGGCATCTTGGAGAGAATGAAAGCCGCGGCGGCCTTCACGCTCGCCCAGCAAACCCACAACGTCAGGGATCTGATCTACGCCGAGAAGCTAAACCCGGATTCCGAAAATAGGATTGAGGATGGCCACCACGGTCCTCAAACGCAGTGCCTCTTTACGGGCTATCGATGGGACGCAACCATAGGGGAGTGGGTGACCGTGAGCCCAGCCAAGCAAGGACCGCATCCCGGGAGGCGGCGCCTTCGATCCTCCACGGTCGGCGCGAATCCGGACCAGACCGTCACACGACCGTCTTCACCTTCCAGAAACGCGACCCTTGCGACCACAGAGAACATTCCCAGTAGGGAAGTCACCCCAAGCGGCGACGTGTGCACCAGGGAAAGTCCCAACGGGTCTTATCGCGACCGCATCGTCACGAGGCGACGCTCCTCCTGCTCCAAGGGAGGCGGAGCGATTACTAAGGAGAAGCTACACGACGAGCTCGGCGAAGACAAGGAAAACCGAGACCGCATGGCTAAGAGGAGACCGCGGGCCAGATCCGGGAGGATCGTCCTCGCTGCGAGGCACCGGTCGAGCTTATCGAGGGATCGGGAAGGCGATGCCTATAGCGACGACGAGCTCGGCATGTGAAGACGAGTCACTACATGGGTCCAGAGAGAGAAGGCGAGCAAACCTAGAATATAACAGATAAAACGCATCCTATACCGTATCTGTTAACTGCCGCCACCACAGGATGTCGTTTGGGCGCTATTTTTGGCGTCGGGAATACCCTAGCTTTGCATGGATACTAGCAGGCATGACATCACACGAGAGGAGGCGAAATCGAGATCACGGCCTTGGACTTCCTTTTTCTTGTGTAGGACATGAGGAGAGATCCTGGCGCCGCGAACCAGGTCGGCCCACTGACCATCAGTCTGTCTTATTTAGCAGGAATCAGAGTACCATACCAATTGTCGTACATAGATCGAGACCTCATCTTAGGAATCTCAAGCCCACCTCTATGAAACGGGCAAGCGTTCTCGACTTCCCTAAGATTCATTCGAGACCCACACAGACCATGCCTTCGAAGGCCTGGCGATACTACCTAACATATCCAAATGTAAAGGCGGCGAGGGAACATGAAACGTCAAATCGGCCAAGTCGTCACAATAAGTAATCCAACCTACCTACTGCATTAGAATAGACAGTAGTATTACTGGTGGTAAATGCCATGGTTCGGTCCCGCGCGCTCTATTCATGTCAAAATAGGCTGCTGACGTCGACCTCGGTCCTACGCGTACACACTTAAGAGATACGACTTGGCATACGAGAACGTTGGTGAGGGTGGATAAGCGTACTCCCTCGAATCCTACGATATTGTTCGTATACAGGAGATCACCGACAATTGCCCTACAAGGGCAAAAGGACCAACATGCAGGAATATCCCGGGCCGGGGATTTCACACGGCCGTGGCACCCGGGGGGCCATGCATCCAGACAAGCAAGGCCCGGGGACAATCGAGCAGGGTTTTTTCTTGCGTCTCGCGAACACTTTGTATTTTGGCCGTACTGTGGCCCAAATGGGAATGTAGAATATAAAATACCTAGCGATTGGCACCGAGGCTGATAAGAAACATACCTGCGAATTACATCTACCTGAGATGGAATGTAGCGTACACACATAATAGGTACTTACACAGCCACTTACCATTGGCGCCGGAGCAGCATGGCGGTCGATTACGAGTCACGACAGACACGACGTTGCTTTTTATTGCAATTGAACCCGTACGATATCTGGATGTATTCATTACCACCGGGTGCGTTGTTGTAGGGGATTGATTAGGGGTCTGCGAGCATGACTTAGGTTCAGGCTACGGGCAGTTCTCGAGGCCGAGCTAGGGTTCCCTGCGGAAATGTTCGGTGGCGACGACGCAGCCAGCGGGCAGTGGCTTGTGTGCCTCATCCTCATCCTCATCCTCAAATCTCATCAGAAACGGGGGAGACACGCGGCTTCCGAGCGTTCGTCCCATGGTGTTAGTGTCGATATTTCAAGGTGCTTGGGGTAGGGGTGTCGGCTGGCGGCCCACCGGAATCCACGCCTGATGTTTCTCTGTGACGGTATGTCGTCCTCTTTTGCGCCCTGCATAATTTTAGTGAAAACTGCGGAGGCATGGTGCTTTGTTTACTTCTCGTTCGCTGGCAGGGGCTACCGACGCCGGGATCGTAGATCGTAGATTAGCGGGAAGCGCGAACAGGGCCGTGAACCAACTCCTCGGAAGTTAGGAGCCCCTAAATAAACGTCTGCTGCAGCAATAAATCAATCTGAGACGTCTTCTGGATATAATTTTTCAGTACGTCGTCGACTTTTTACGCCCTCGTTAGGGAGATAGTTCATATATTACACAGGATAATACGATGCAGCCATTCGCAAACCCATAACTTCTCACCGAGGCACATACGTAAAAAGCAATTCAACGCTTCATACTTCCTGATGCGGTTGTTAAGACCGTGACGGCCCATTTATATCTACAAAACTATCAATCAAGATGAAACCGCGAAGTGCTGATTAGCCTGGGAATACGGACCATAACTGGTCAACCGGCCGGCGGTGGGATGATGGGGCTTTGGTGGATTCGACGCCTCAGATGCCCTGTTCTGAGCCACGATTGGCCCTTGATGACTTTTATTAGTCTGCACATTCTCCTCCTCTCAGCGAGCCATCCAGCGTATCCGGCTGCCGACCCATCGCATCGGGCAGTCGTAAAGTCGACCCCAGGGAAGACTATCCCTGCCAGGCGGCTAAGGTAAGTTGTTTCAAGACTGGCAAGGTCCAGCGAATGAGAAGGCTATAACAAGAAGGTCGTTGAGAAAAGTCGGGCCACGCCGCGTGATGTCTAGAATAAGATATTGTTTCGAAGCACTTGTCACCAGGAATGAGTCGTAGCTACGGCCGAGCGTATATGTTTTGTTGCGATCCCTTGCGATCCTCGCGGGTGGTAAGGCGCATATTAAATAAACAGACTCCATAAGGAAGAAAGAAGAAGGAAGATGCGGGAAGCGGACGGGTAGCTTGCCGCGTCCCAGAGAGCTTAGTTGCCAAGAGGTAATTTTTCTTTTGTTAAAGCGTTCGAACTACCGGAACCCCGGCTCTGATCCCACATTGACAGCGCTTTCTCCGGTATGTACCGATGCGCAGATATGCAGGATTCTGTACCTTGCATAAGAGTTCTCGTATGGGTTGGGCCCGTAGCTGACTCATGGTGCTATGACTTGCAGTACGTGTACAATGGACACGCCACCAAGCCATCTACGTGAATGATTCATCTCTGTCCGTTGAGAGCTTTTACTCATGGCTTTCGCTGCAAGTGAATGTTGCTAATAGACAATTAAGGGTGAAAAGGTAATAAAGCCCATCTATCAAGAATCAACGGCAGCTGCACCGGTGAGATCGGCCTAGTTGTTAGTAGTCTGCCTTGGGACCCGAGTAAATAGAGTTAGTAGTCGATTGGTAATGAGTGCCCGTTAGCTTGGCCCTGCTTGTTTCTTGAAAACGGTATTAGTTGATTATAGGACGCCACTCAGAGAGGCTAACGGTCCGCGATGGTCTCCACTATGCTCTGTATATACTGGGGAGTTTCCCGGAGCACAGGGAGGGGTGGCATTCCAAATTAGTGGGGGGATGACGCTCCTTAGTACTGGATTTTAATTGAGCTCCTATATCTCTTGCGGCGGGCTCGCAACCCCCCTGGGCCCCGTCCATTCCAACGACTCTTACGACGACGACGACGACGTACCATTTTGAGTCTTCACCTTCGGTCCTTCACTCCAACCTCCCGTTTGGAGGCCGCGCCCACTCCTAGATTTCGGCATACATTCGTTACATGTACTTCACTCTTTCGGAGCCTAAGCCTTGTCCAATCTTTCGGTCCCGGCGATCTCCACTAGCGCACTCTTTTTGGAAGATTTCCATCTTGAGCCCATCCTCAAGTACCTGCCAGTCATACTGGCTACCTCTCCCTTGTGTCCATTCGTCAAGGCCACTTGTTTCCCCAGCTGGACCAAGGAGACATATTACTCCCTCCCGCTCCCTCCTCGTGTCGTTTCGATTCTCGAACCTGCATCACTGCACTGAGCTTGGGTCACCTAAGGTCAACAGTGATTCAAACACGTCGTTCCTTTCTGGATCCCCTCGACAGCAGGCTGTTCAGTTCCTTTCGTTACGCTTTGCCAGCTGACGACTAAGTTGACCTTCGTCCGCTATACTTCACGACAATCCACTTCACTTCTTATATGACCCAGCTGTGGATCGAACCACTCTTTGATTGTTCGACAAGGGCTATTCTTCCAACTATAGTCCATTGTCTCTATTGTCTTGGGTCTCTGGTAAAAGATCTCGTCGAGCTTGGTTGTTAAGCTTTCCGGCTGCCCCAGTCTTATCGGCACCGCCAATATGTCTTCATATAACACACTTGTAGTACGCGAAGGTTCGGGAGGTGGCCAGGACGGTGGTGAGGGACAAGCTTCGGGATGGACACCGCATATGGAAAACGCGGCGCTTTCTAACTTCCTCTTGGTCCTCTGCGGTGGTCTTTCGCTTCTCGTCATTATATGGCGGCTCACCACTCTGCTGGTCCAGTATGTACGGACTGTAGCGTGTCTCACCAACGATACACAACGCTACTTCGCCAGACCGTCGCCCAAGTTCTCATGGTTAAAGAAGAACCTGCTCTATGCTCCCCTATTCAGAAAGCGACACAACCGGGAATTTCAGCTGAGCAGCGCAGTCAATGTCGGGACGCTACCGACGAGATTCCAGTTCTTCTTCCTCCTTGGGTACTTCGCTTTGAACGTTGCGTTCTGCGTCATCAACATTCCCTTCTTTGAATCCTACGGTGACGTTGCTAGACAAGTTCGAAATCGGAGCGGGACGTTGGCGACAGTCAACATGATTCCTCTGTTTCTCCTGGCCGGCAGGAACAATCCTCTCATTGGGCTCCTGGGTATCTCGTTCGACACGTTCAACTTGATGCACCGATGGTTCGGCCGCATCGTTGCTCTCGAGTCCGTCTGTCATGTTGTCGCTTTCTGGTGCGGATCTGCCAGCAATTATGGCTGGGCCGCTGCCTTCAAGACTTCATATACTGTTCCATACATGCTGGCCGGTTTCATTGTAGGTACCCCAAGCTGATGGATGTAAGAAGCACCACTAATGTGTTATAGTCCGTTTGCGCCTTCGTTGCCATTGCGTTCCAAGCTGCCAGTATCGCCAGGCACGCGTACTACGAATTTTTCAAGATCTTGCATATATTGCTCGCTATCGCCGCCCTTGTCGGCCTCTGGTACCATCTGGATATGGGGGGGCTCGACGCCATCAAGTGGTTAGTTCCCGTCATCCCTATCTGGGCGGGCGATCGCTTCGTCCGATTCGCCCGTCTTGTATACGGGAACGTTGGAAATGGTGGCAACAAAACCGTGGTCGAAGCCCTGCCGGGAAATTCCGTCCGCGTCACGGTCACGATGGCACGGCCTTGGACGTTCCGTCCAGGTCAACACGCCTACTTATACATGCCGACCATTAGTTTCTGGCAATCGCATCCTTTCTCCGTTGCGTGGAGTGAGGAGGCCGAGAACCTCAGTTCGGAAAAGCTCGCCATGAACCGGCAGGACGTGCTAGCCATGAAAAAGACTAGCATGTCTTTCATCATCCGGGGACGAACGGGGATGACGAATACACTCTACCAAAGAGCCGCCGCCAGCAATGAGGGGCGGATGACGACAACTTGCTGGGTTGAGGGACCGTACGGAGGAGAGCACGGAATGCACTCGTACGGCAGTGTAATGCTTTTCGCCGGTGGCGTGGGTATCACACATGCTGTCCCGCACGTCAGGGACTTGGTGGCCGGCTATGCGAACGGAACGGTCGCCAGCCGGAAAGTCATTTTGGTCTGGATCATCCAAAGTCCCGAGCATCTCGAGTGGATTCGACCATGGATGACTGAGATCCTGGCCATGGAGAAACGAAGAGAAGTGCTACGGATCATGCTATTCATCAGCCGGCCGAGATCGACCAAGGAGATCCACAGCCCATCTTCTACGGTCCAGATGTTCCCCGGAAGACCGAACATCGAAACCCTCCTCGCGATGGAGACGGAGCAACAGGTCGGCGCGATGGGAGTCACAGTATGCGGTCCCGGCGCTCTGAGTGATGAGGTCCGCCAAGCTGTGCGACGGAGACAGAACTACCAGAGCATCGATTTCATCGAGGAAGCGTTCAGCTGGGTGAGTGTCTTGCGGCCCCTTCCTCGATAGAACACAGTAATGCTAACATGTCGCAGTAATTACGTCGCCGCCTCTCAATGAACATCGAGGCGTATTTCTGAACGATGATGAATGTATAGGATCGCATATTGGATGAAAGCCGCCCCTGTTCGTGTTGCTTATTTCTGTTGTAGATATTGTCTTGCGCGTCTCAAGGCCGCAAGAGTGGCATATTCGTGTACATATTACTGGCATCTGAGCTTACATGGCCCAAGCCGTGATGATCCGACCCCTGAGAGTTAGGGCATAGGCAATTGATATATATTGTCCATGAAATACCTAGACCAATTGGCCTCGATCTCATGGTTCCGATAGTTACTTCTACTACTGATGTCGTCTTGAACTTAACCTTCGTAGTATATATCTGAGCCCTCGACGCCAACTGGTGCGGATAGCTTGGTACTTTCTGGGCTTTGATATCTATGTTTGTACCAAAGATGATGGAAGAAGGGCTGGCGGAGGAAAAGTAGAAACGGAATCCATGTGGGACAGACCAACACGGCTGCCCAGCCCGCCCGCTATATCATTATGAGGCTCGGATATGGGAGGTTCGCACCCCCTTTGTATAGATACGCAGGCACTCTAGGGCGTCTGCAAGTACGCAGTATTTTCTATCTGCGCAGAGAAGTAATATACCGGGCGTAGCTTTACGCCCGCTCACGTTACACGGCAGCTCGCGGTCATTGATGCAGTTGAAGCATTCTACCTATTTCCTTGGCTGCGACTGCTCTCTGTGTTTGTAAAGCCAGCCACGTTTAATCTTGTGGGGTTTGAGAAGCGGTGCGGGAAGCCGGGCAAAGCAGGCTTCCTCGTTCTCTCTAGTATATGCTATGTGCATGTTGCCTGTAGTATATAAGCCTCCGGATAAGGAGTCGGGAGCGCTCTGATACGGTGTTGCAGGAATAATTGCTGAAGTGTTACTGTATACTATAGGTACTTAGATTTCCTATCAAGTACTATGATGTCAAGTCTACAGTGCTGCCGTAGGCCTACACTCAGCACTGTGGGCGGGTGGGTAAGCTACCCCGCCATAGCGATAGCCCACTATCGGAATGTCGGAGATAGCGTCAGGCAGGCTCGCTCAAGTGACCGAGCAGGCGCGACTGCTTAAGTTACCCTTGCATGGAAATCGGACTTTGCTCTCATCCTTCGTCCCTCTGCTTTAACTTAACGGATGACCCAGTACCATCTTCCCAAGTTCCGTATCATCCTCCCAACACTCGCAGAGTTTATTTCTTCAAATTCTATATCCATATGTCTCGAAATCCGAGTCACTGATCTTCAGTTCTGCTTCCTGCTTAGGGACTCGGGAGTTCTTATCGGGACCAGAGCAGCTGCTTTCTCTCTCTATCTCTCCAAGTTGTTTGTTGGGTGACAATCAATTCACATCTAACGTTCTCTAACGAGAGAACGGGCCTCCGCACACCGAACAGAGTGCGCCTTCTGCATTATTTCCCCTCCAACCCCTCGTTTCCTTTCTAGCCCTTCCACTCACTTTCGCAAACCATAGGGCTACCTCTACGATGGGTCTAGCCTACAATACGTATCTTAATAGCCATAGGATCTATGGGTGCAAGAACTGCAAGGCGCACCTGGCGAACCATGACGACATCATAAGCCGAGTAAGACACCTACCCCCGTTATATCCATCCCCCACAACGTCTGTCCGTATATCTCCCCCGTTACCATATCCTAGCCGCCTTCAATGGCTGTCTACCTACATACTTGCCTACCCCCCTGCCTAACATGCTTACTTTCTTTAACCTCCGCGGTGGCGATGGGTTCGATTGATGGCTAATCATAGGACCGCCCGGTCATTTCCCCACCGACAGAACTTCCGCGGCCAGCATGGTAAGGCCTACCTCTTCAACAGCGTAGTCAACATTGAAGCCGGCGAGCCCTCGGAGCGCAGCATGACGACAGGCCGACACATAGTCCGTGACATCACCTGCAAGCAGTGCAAGGAGACGGTTGGCTGGAAGTATGACAAGGCGTACGAGTCGAGCGAGAAGTACAAGGAGGGCAAGTTCATCCTCGAGGCCGAGCTCCTCTGCCACGTCAGCTAGACGGTCGGATCGGTCGATAGGACGCACGCGCGAACGGACAGATGGATAGCCTGCGGGTCTGCGTGTATGCGTTGCGTGGCGGGTGGGTTCGTGGCGAGACGTGTGTGTTGGTTGTGTTTTCTGAGTGAGGCCAACCGTCCTCGGCCAAGCCCACGATGTTGAGAGGATGGCCAAGGAAGAAAGCGCAAGGGTGTTTTATGTGCATTGTTTTGGCGTTCCCGCGTAGGCGACTGAATTTGAAGGGTTCATATAGGATGGGTGGACAACGTGACGACGATTACACAGGGACATTTTATCACGGCGTCGGATGAATTGACGGGTGTCATCTGGCAGGCTTGCGGGGCACTTTACCACCTGGGCTCTCACTTCAACGAAAGGACAAGGGATCAGGGGATCCCGGGACTAGATAGAGCCGGGCTTGTCCTCGATGGCCGGACACAGACGCACTATCTTTCTTAGATCAGTACCCAGACAGTTGAAATGCTGAATTACTTCACTTTCTTACCAATGCCCGAGACGTGGGATCGTTATTGTAAAGGGGCACGCAAGGCCCTGGCCATACTACGAGCCGTGAACGACGGACAACTTCGGGGTTTTTGGCACGAAAGTGACCGCCGACGAGCACCGGAACGCGGGATTTCGTGTGCGGGATCCCGGCAAAAAAGAGAGTCAAAGATAGAAGGGATGCCCGACTAGTTCTACGTCGTACCGTAAAACGTGGCCTGGAGGCGTGCAAGGAGATGATCTTCTCGCGATTACAGCCAGATATACTTCTTCATGCTTCGCGTATAGTCACCCTCTAAGTCCATGCTGCTTTGTTTTTGGGGGGGGATCCAGAGGAAAACCAACTACGTGACTACCGACCGACCTCAGACTTCCCTATTATAGGCGCAGCCGGTCACCCACATACATCATGGGGCCCAATCTCTCCGTTAGGCTACGGATTTTGTGTTTCTGGCTGTAAGCGAACTCTGAAATGGCGCCCCTCCTCTCCCTCTGGGCCATTTCAGCTGGATGTTACGTAGCTGTCTCCTCTCCCTCTCCTCTCCGCGCCTGCCTGTACCACGTCGTATGTTTCCGGGTCAAGGAGGTCCCGTTGTTTTCCCGACGAATATCGGCCAGCGCATGTCTAGCCAGGCGCTGTATGACGTCTCTGTGTGTTTGGTTGGAGCCCGAGGATGCGTCGGTCAGGAGGCGGAATGGGAATACAGGCCGAGCTGGGATGGAGGTAGGGCTGTTTGGAAATAGGGGGGTTAGGGTGCCAGGACGGGTTTCGCAGCCGAGGGATCAGCTCTCCCTGTCCGCTGCTCCTACGTCTCTTTCGCTGTGCCGTATCCAGGGAGACTCCCGGCGAATACCAGGTAGGTGAAGTAGCTTATATGTTGTAGGCTGTTTACTCTCTTTAAGACCCTCGCAGGGGCAGCCTCGGTACGTTACGCCGCGCCAGCTAACATGGGCAAGTGTTCCCACGGCCTCACAGTCAAGAGACAGTGTCCAGCAGTGGAAGAGCTCCAGGGCCAGATCCCGCGAAGAGGCCCACGAGGGCGCGTGAGGAAGAAGCAGCAGCAGCAGCAAGCAAGCAAGCAAGCAAGCGTGTCGACTGTACCGTAGACAAACAGAACCATGTGGCCAGCGCCATTCCCTCATTCTCCAGCCTTTCCTAGACCAGACAGAACCCCTTGATGGCTCGAGACTCGGAACTTCGCATTCGGATCTACCCTTTCACGAAGGCTTTCCTAGCTAGACTTTTGGCCCCTCCCCAAAAAGACTTGACGGCACTATCTTCTCCCGTGGGCGTTCTGGATCATTAACACCTCTGGTGTTTTAACCGAGACATAGTAGTAGACGAGAATGGGCATAATAGGCGTCCGCATAGTGTCCTGACTCACAATTCGACTCCCGCCCGCAAGGCCTATGTTCCCTTAGCCTTATAGGCCTTCTGAGCATACGGCCAGCCCGTTAAAAGGATGCTTTCTTGCTAGGTTGGAAGAGTCTGTCTGCCCCCCAAAAAACGTAACGAGTGGTTTTAACGAGGATGTTTCGACGAGACGAAGGACAGCTATAAGAACTCCTAAGAGTTTGAGGTGGTCATTTACAGACTGAATAAATTTAAAAGTGCATTCTACTTCTTAAAAGTGTATACAAGACATAGGAGCCCGCCTCTAGAGCGATGCCGCACGGGTAGATAGCAAAAAATGCAGGAAGCCACACGTATACAAGGGTACCCCAATGACCCCACGCAGCCCAACGCCGAAGTGTATTGTGATAACCAAATCACCAAAAGCCACGAGGCCAAGACCGCACTGCCCTGTATGCATCCAACGCCTGATTCGTATACGTATTTGTGTGCGCAGGCGTTGCAAATAGGGAAATATCGAGCGGATTCCGACTAAATATGCTCGATGGGCTCTGCGGGAAGCAGTTCCTCGACTTCTTCCCTCGGCTTGAGGAAGTCGAAGGGGGGCTGGACGATGCCGTTGAAGAGGAAGGTGAAGTAAACGAGGAGCGCGAAGCCCACGACCTGCAGCCACTTGAACGTCTCCCAGCCGAGACCCAGGGAGACGATCCATATGAACAGGGTCCGGCAGGTGTCGATGGTCGAGCGGGAAGTCGCGCTGACGCTGCGGGTGACGGAAAGGCCGAAGAAGTTAAATCCCCTGCAAGCCGCGTTAGTAAGAGGGGAGAGGGACGCCCGGGTTGGCATTGATGGAGAAAAAAACGTACCCGATGCTGACCATGATGAGCAAGCTGGAGATCCAGACCGCGTTGTACTCCGTCATCTGGCGGAAGCCCTCGGCCATGTCAAACATGCCGTAACGACCTTGCTCACTCATCCCGATGGTCACGTGCAGGATCAGCATGGCGATCAAGGTGACAGCGAGGCCGAACATGCCCTCCCAGCCAACGACTTCAAGGGGCTCGATACTGGAACGCTCGAGGAGGTACTCCTCTAGCACGAACTGTGTGGCCGTGAAGATTTGGGCCCCCGCGATCAGCAGGACGCCGATAATTGCACGCAAGGCCTCAGCGCCCATCTCTTCAGCCACTAAGCTGGTGAGCGCATCAGACTTGACCTTAGAATCAGGCCATATAGCGCCGGCGAGGCCAACCAGCGCAACACCCAGCACGACGCCCACGAGGGAAATCCACTGGAACAGATACAGCTTCCGCTTCAGGAACAAGACGCTGAACAAGCCGACAAATAGCACTAGCGCGCCTCGGGTCATTTGGTATATGGACGCGGCAACCATAAGCAGGCCGGCGTTCATGAGGGTCGTCCCGCAGATGTCGCAGATGGCGGGCAGCGAAAGCAGAAGGATGCCAAACCCCCTGAGGAGGCCGTCGGGGACGCCGGGCTTGCTATTTGGGTTGCCGATCAGAGGGCGCGCGGAGCTGACACTTGCGGCGTCGGTCTCTTCGTCGTCGGCGGTGTTGCTGACGGGCTCATACCCGGACTGTCGCTTGTTGGCGTAGCGGCGATATAGGTCGAGGAGCCCAATGACGAGCCAGCATCCGGATTCGCCGACGAACATCTGCGCGGTCTGCAGCACGGGCTGCTCGAAGTGTTTTCGCTTCTCCGGATCCGGGTCGTCGCAGTCACGGACGCACTGGTTGTCCTGGAGGTGAAGGCCGGGTGAGCTCGTTGATGGAAGGAAACTGCGGAAAGGACTTTATGGGGGAGAAGTGGCATACTTGGTACTTCGTCAATAGCGTGTTACATACTCCTGTAACCAACATCTAAATTGGCCAGATTAGTTTACTATCTATGTATGCCATAAGTCTGAGAGCCGCCGTGGATACGTACCATGGCGACGAGGAACGGGATCACAGCCTTCGACGCCATCTGAATCGCGTTTACCGGCTGTCCAGAGCCAGTGGTGGAATGACGATGATGACGTGGGAGATAAGGGACGCGATCAGGGTTGCGGTCCAAAGCTAGCAAAACAAAGAAGAATACGAATAGTGAATTCGTGTGACGCCTATTACGCTATAGAAGATGTTGACCGGAACCGCGACTCCCGTCTTGTAGAAAGCCAGACAGGAACAGGAAGCTCCAGGTTTGGTACGACCTTTTATAGGATCAGTTGACGTTGGATTCGGAGGTGATCGCGCACCCAATAAGGCACCCAGCCGTAGAGCTTGATAAGGGCGATAAGAGTCCTCAAGGGACCCCTGAGCGAAGGAATCCGGGGTCTGTGGGTCAGCCGACTACGCATTGCGTATGTAGGGTACCGGTATATAGTTTGGGCCAGTGGACCTCTTCGCTAAGAGGCCTAACTACATCTCCACCGTGGACACTGGCTGCGTCTTTTATCGGTCGGTATTAAACGAGATCTCGTGGACATGCAGGATATGACATATGTCGGCAGGTACGCTTTTGTTCGGATGCTACCTACTAGGTAATGTACATAATAGCGGTATCTCTAGGACCTCAGTATTAAGCCGCGCAATGTTATACTACACTTTTTATGTGAGTGCATACCTAATTCCCACTTCTTAATTCTCCTGAAACCTCAAGTAGTAAGCACCGGGTGGAAACCACCACTACTCCAGCAGAATAGGTATATCTGGCTTCCTGGTAATAAGCTCTTCCAGAACTTGGGTGCAGTCCATTATACTTACTCGGGGTAGAATACGATATATTTCTAGTTGTGCATGGAGGCTTAGCACAGCTACGTGGTAGTGAAGATGAGAAACGGATGCTCAGCAAGTTTGGACGTTTATTCTTTCTCATAGTCACTTATACATACACATAGACTCGGGCCTCTTTGCCTCGTATTCAATTTGCGTGAGGACTGATAAGCATGACAATAATCGTGCGGGAAAACAAATGCCTTCCAACCGAACACCTGCTTGACTGTTACGCACTAAGAGATGTACTGTATTACCAATAAACACCTGCTTCCCGCTACCCATGTAAAGATGTACTTTATCACCCAATAATCAATGCTCACGCACCAGCCTATCCCACCCGAGTCTTCGGGCGTGGTTACTACACATCAGCAAACTTCGTCTTCTCAGATCTCCTAAACCAGCTACGACCCTGCTTCTTATCCTTCTTCGCAGCTTCGGCCGCCGGATCCTTGTCCCCGTAGTTGTTGTAGTGTGGGATACCCAGCTCTTTATCCCGAGCTAGGCGCTCGTGATCCTTCTTTGTTAGGGGCACGCCTTCGATCTTCTTAACAGCCTTACCCTCGGCACCTATTAAAACGCCGGCGGCGCAGCCAACGACACACGCAAGGCAGACGAAGAGGCCCGTCGACCACGAAGGGCGACTGTATCGGTCCATAGCCCACATGAAGGCACATAGGCAGACCTGAAATCCAGTGTTGGAAAGCTGAAGCCAGACAACGTAGTCCATCTGCCGCAGCTTAGTTGGAGGCGCTCGTTCGCCAGTAAGCGGGGCATCGGGTATCGCTTCTAACGGATACGGTACCTTGTCGACATCGAACGTGCCGACCGCCTCCTCAATATTCTTTGGGCCAAGGTGTGGGGGTAGAGTCTCCGACCCGTCGAGACGAAACCAGCCACGATGGATTGCTGCGAGACGTCGCAGCGCGAAGCGGTCTTTTCCATAACGATACTTGAACAAATAATACGCGTCGCGAAACCGCCAGGGTGCCAGTCCCAACCCAGTAACACAGAACAGCGCGTTCAAGATCTGTGAGTCCGTTTCTATCCATATTCGCCGAGGGGAGTCGATGTGGTTGCAGTCACCATCTAAGCACATGGCGGGCGCAGCGTTGCAAAGCAAGAGAAAGAGCATGCCGCCCCATGCGACGACGTTGAGCGAGTAAATGGTAAGGAAGAAGCCAAAGCCGGTATTATAGAATTCCCAGAATGAGACCAGGGCCATCTGGGTCTGTTCTTTCACGGAGTACTTCGGTGGGAAATGGTATCCGGTTGCATATTCGCGAGCCTGTACCTCGGCGTCTGCGGCGTGGGTCACGAAGGCGGCGCCAACACTCTCCTGGGGCTGAGGTCGCGGGACGGGAGCGCGTTGGTTGAGGCCAATAGTGCCGTCATGTCGGGTTGTCGAAGAAGAACCCCTTGTGACATCGGCACTGTCTTCTCGTTCGTGTTTTAAGGAAGTCATCGATGATGTTTCCACCGGATCGTAGGGCATCTTAATAAGCGATGACCTACCGGCTCCGCGAGCCGCCTCGAGTGCAGACGTTATTTACGAAACAGGCCGATATTGGATCAGAAATTCGAGTCCAACTTGAGAAGGCGAAAGAAAATCGTGGATCGACGTTTGTCGTGGGGGTAGAGGAGAAAAAAGGATTGGCGATGTTGGCTGACGGGTGGCGAATAATGATGAGGCGCAGGCGTTGATTAGGTTAGAGTTTTATTCAAGGGTATTCAACTCGGAAGTGAATGAACTTTGTAGGACTCTTTTCGTTCTGGTTCGATTGGAAATACCATGTACCAGAACTGATGCATGTCCGAGTTGAAAGAACTACCAAGTCCAAGGGAGAGAGATTTGCTTAGCGACGGGGGGACGTTTGAAAGGATTGAAGGAACGGCAACGCTGAGCCGGGGACGATACGGAATTTACCTGACTTCCGTATGCCAATTAACACCAGCAGCAAATATGAACTTTATATGTAATTAGACGCTTGATAACTCTGCCAAGCATCATCTTGACCCATAGGTACGACGTTGTCGTAAGCAAAAGCTTCAGTAGTGGTAAACCAAGCGATTAACTGCCGGACTACCCGGCCCAGTATTCTTAGATATGCGTAGACGTCGTATCGTACGTTGCAAAGGAAACAGGGCTAATTCGCACTCCGAGATTTATCATACTTCGCTTAGCCTCTATGGGGATTTACAGTATCATAACCTTAATTCTTAGATACCCATGTACGTATAGATAAGTAGGCGAAGGCGGATCATGTGGCTGACAACGGCGCTCTTATAAAATATATACCTAAGTAGGATAGGACACCATGGCTTTTGTATAGTAAGATAAGCATCTTTTGAATCTGTACCGGATTATCGGATTCCTGGATACGAAAGATACGAGGACCCCAAAGGAAAGGCGAGGGCTAGAAACGCTAAAGAGGCTGAGAGGTGGCTAAGTAAAGGTATTCCCCATTTCTTCCAGTCGTCGACTTGTCCAGACGCTCCGTCCCCGTTATTTAAGATTAAGCGCTCTTTCGTTCCCTCGTTACATATTTGCTTGTGTACTTCGTACTTCGTATACGACTAGTTATTGCAAGTTTCAACAATCTGTTTCAGATGACACCGGAAAAAGCCAACACATGGCTCGCGGGCGCAAGCCATGACTTAGATAACGCCACCGGCTGTCAATGCCCAGATGACATGACAAGGGTCTTCATCAATCATTGCGAAGCTGGGCATATCTGACAAGATTAGATTTCATTCTACATAGTTTTATTAACTGGTAACGTTAGACACAAGCGAACGAGCCATACAAGCGAGCGAGCCGGGTTGCCCCACTTTTACAAAATCCCGTTATAACTTCATTAATCTTTCAGATATTTCGATGCAACTTCGGTAATAGATTTATTAACAACTTTATTATTAATCGGAGAAGTTTAACCGTGTTCGGAGTTAAACTGGTTAAGCTATAACCTTTTTCGTTTTAATTTTATTGTAAAAAGTTTAACATTATTCTTATATAACTGTAACGAACCTGTCATACATCCACCTGGAAGTATGAGCAGTATCCGAAATGGGGTCTTGATTTGCAGGTAACAATAGGGCGAGGAATGATTCACTAGGGGTCTTGTTCGTTAAAGAGATTTAAAAACTCTTCCCTCAATTAGAGAACGGTGCAGTTGCCTCTAGTTGAGAGCTTAGCTTGATAGCTAAGGAGCGAAACTAAGTAGGTGCTATTTACATAGGAGGCTGGTTCATATATATCCCCAACTGCCTTTCAATGAGTGTGCCATGGATCTATGTGATCTATGTGATCTGGTCCAGATCACTTAGATCGCTTAGATCACCTAGAAGGCCAAGCCTTCTAGCCCGTGGTTTTCCCGAGACGGGTCCACACCAGGTCTGACAAGCGGGTCTCCTAAAGATAGGAACCTCGTTCCTGTAACAATAACTTACCGAAACCTTTCTCGAATAATATAGAATTTTATAAACCGTAATGAAATTACAATCGAAAACTAGATAAAATTTTTTTTTTTTTTTTAAAAATTATTGGAAATTATTTAACTAAGATATTTAAAAGTGGGTTATAAAATAAACCGAATTTATACTTTCTCTTATAAAATGCGTAATTTCGATTTATAAATTTTGTAAATTTTATAAATTTTGTAAATTTTTTAATACGGTCTTTATGTGATTAAATATCTATTTATAAAGTTTTTAAGGTTTATATAAAGTTTTTAAGGTTTATATAAAGCTTTGGCATTATTATAAAATTTTAAACATCCGATGTTAACAGGTGGGTCCGAACGGCTCGCTCGCTTGTGTGCTACGTTAATTGTCAGATATAGGAGACGTCAGTTGTGTTGTTGTATTCGGTCAGTTGCAGGTGCTGTCGCACGCGTACAACTTTAGGCAGCTTAGCTACGGAACATATATGTGCCGATCAGAAGGTGACCTTTCCGTATATGGGGTGCGCTACGCACCCCCCAACTAGCTGACATTAATGCTTATATGGACAATGTTATGTCGAACAAAATCCAGGTAATGACGTAAGCAATAAGAGAATCGTGTCCGCCCCTAACAGCATAGACACCCTAGGATTTGAGACGTGCCATATGCTCACTTTCCGTAGTATTATGCTTGTGTTCCCCTTACCTCGCTAGGTCAGGGCGGTTGGCCGTCGTTGCTCCATGATGATGTCTATTCCCGGATCGACCCCCCCTCGCCGTTACGCAAGCTTTTCATAGGTACGGCATTACTAATACTGCCCGCATGGCGAGTGGGAGCCGCCAGAGGCATGTTAACTCGACTGGGCGATATGCACTCCGACAAGCCCGCAGGGCTAGATATTATTTCTTAGAGTTTCGAAAAAAAACAAGTTGCTTAGCGCCCACTCTTGCTAGCTCAGGGTGGGGATGCACAGGCCAAGCTCGGCGCTATCCTAAAATAGAATTAGAAATAGAGTGCCAATACACACACCGCCTTCGATATCTGTTAATTATCATTCACATGCATGCCTGTCCATAGGTAGCCTGCATGCTGGCCAAAAGGGTTCTCCTGTGTATCTCCCGTAGCGAATACCTCCAGAGTAACAATCTGACAACATTTCTATTTCATTAATATTTCTCCTCCTTCCGCGTGAGATAGCCACAATGGCAGGGACAGGTCCTGCTGGAGAACTTGCCAGCACCGTTCTCGAGAACCTGCAATATCAGCATGACTGGACTGAGCTGAAGATTCATACACATTTTACGGATCAGTCACCTCTGCCACGCCCCTTGATTTCGGGTCTGCCGCCGCGCCGCCTGTACCTACATCCAGATGATCAGATTGAGCTGCTCAAGACTCACCGGAATCTGGACGAGGCTATCCCAGAAACACCCGAGGTGGAATGGGTACTGCCGACTCATCTAGCTGAGAAATGGACCCTTAGATCATTCGCAAGAGTCTTCGATTCTATGCAGCCGCAGACTCCACCATCTACGGATCATCCCAAGAGGCTAGTACTAGCTACAGTGCATGCCGATTCTACGATTGTCTACTACCTGATGCACGATGGCATCGTCAAACCTCGACAGAATTGAGCCTTCTCAAGGTGTAAATATTACCTTTTGCACCTTCATTTGGTCAAACAGTTCATAGCCCGACACAGCCATGGACAAGGGCATGAACTTTTCGAACATGAAACTGCATGCAATGAGCCTCAGCTGCCTTTGGATGGAAGGGGTCGGTCGAAGATAGGGTCGGGTAACACACTTACCCGAAGAGATGTTGCTTCTTCTTCAAAACTTCAAGCGCATCGGGGAAGACAGCACGGACAGGGCATCTCCCCATCTGAAGCCGCACGTTCTTGCTGTCATAATCCGTCAGCAATGACGATAGGGGGAAAGAAGTCTTCAGCTATACGCACCCATAGGCATCGTGCCCGTCGAAAGGAATCTACGCGTATGTCAGCATCTGCGAGAACGGGAAACTCAACGTTCTCTCGCACCTCCGCATTGTGTACTCCGATGCTGCTGATGAACCCAAATGGTCTTAAGATGTCGAACGCTGTCCTGAGCGCGGGGCTTAAACCAACGACCTCGATGGCGATATCCGCTCCGCGACCATCCGTGACTTCTTTTATCCTAGAAATCATGTGCTCTCTATCTGTCTTGAAGTTGAGCGGTTCAGCTCCCAAGCTCTTCGCGAGTTCGAGGCGACTGTCTATACTGTCGATCGCGAATAGATGCTTTGGCTTGTACTCGAGCGCCGAAACTATGGCGCACAATCCGACTGGCCCACAACCTATGACGACCGCAGTCGCTTCTGAAGGTTTCTGAGCCCCCAAAGCATTGAATGCATTCCTGGCGCCGAAGAAGCCCGTCGGGAAAATGTCCGCCATTAGTATTAGCGCCTCGTCATCGAGCTCCGGCGGCGCCTTCATGACCGTTCCATCTGCCAGAGGCACTCTCACGTATTCGGCTTGAGCTCCCTGTAATGTGTCAAAATCATGTGTGGAGGCACCACTTGCCAAGTCTAGGTCAAGCACTTACTATGAGACTATCAGCACTAAGGTCCTAGAAGTTCGGGGAGTTAAGGCGCCCGATAGGAGACGCGTATACGTACCATCTAGAGCCTTGCAGCCAAATAGTCTGCTCTGGGTACATCGAGATGTATAGCCTATCTTACAATAGAAGCAGTTCAGGCTGCAAAAGATTAGCCGATGTGTTCAGTTTCAAGTCCAGGTTAAGCATGCCTACCATGACACGGTAAAGGGCGAGACAATCTTGTCGCCGATTTCGACAGATTTGACGTCTTTGCCTACATCGACAACGATTCCGGTGAACTCATGACCCATGATGAACCCGTTCCCGGACTCCCGCTCGTGGCCACGATATACGTGAAGCTCACTGGTCAACACTTAGCAAGTCGTCAAGCAATGCGGACTCGAGACGAGGTTTGACCCACGAGCCACACAAAGCAGCCGTTTGGACCTTGACTATGATGTCCCCATTTTGCTGTACTATTTCGTCTTAGCGAGACATTTGCCTACAGGTACCGGCAACGAATGTGCTCACTCTTGGGGACGGGTCGCTGCTGCAACGATACCTTACGGGGGCCGTCGAAGACGACGGCTTTCATCGTAGAAGGAAGAGCCATCTTGATGGAGTGGCCGGTATTCTAGATTTGATGCAGTTGGTCTAGGTATTGCTTTTGCCCAACTTTTGGCTTACCGTTTCCCGCATCAAACCTTCACTGCCTTCGATAACTTGATAGAAAAAGCCGAAATGCGGGGATCGGTAAAGTGGGGCAGATCTCTCGATAGTGACATACAGATTCGAGAGGTTCCGCTGTTTCGTTCACTACTCGATTTTTATGAGGCTTCGTTCATGTGAGGTGTCTTACTCTACGCGACCGGAGATCCTTTCGACCTTTGTGATACCGGCGATTGTTTTATTCCGGCTGCGTCTCATGCTACCGATACTACTAGATAGCTATGGACAATCAAAGTCCCAAGCCAGATAAATGCCTCTTTGCCCTTGGCACCAAATGCTACTGGGGGAAATCTCACTTGAAAGATATTGCACGATTCGTGTAGCCTTGCCCGGCATAGTTGTCCCTCCTGCCGTATATGATTGCGGAGCTGAAAAGTAGGATGACCCTGCAACTGGAGGTCTTATATGGCTAGCACAATTTGCGGTACTAGTGCACCAAAGATCCACCCAGCCATGACCTCGGTAGCACGGGGAAGATAATGAAGCGCACAGCGTGCTATGGCAGTACTCCACCCATGAAAGAGCTCGAAGTTTGAAAACGACGTTTCCGGTCATGGCAATGCTTCGTTTAATATATGGGATTATCCTAAGGTAGTGAGGGCACAACAGAGTCAAAGGCCCAAATGTAAGGGGCGTCGGTTGTAACTAGGTGCGGCTCACAAGGAGGCTCATCAGTAGGACCCGACCCACACGGCCATGGCCGAGGCGGCTGAAGTTTCCTACTAACCTAGTACCAACGTACATAACGCTGCCTGCCCACACGCCCCAAGTACATATGCAGGCAGTAATACTTCAAAAGCAAGACAAACGCCACGTTATGTACGGCTTGCGTCGCCCGTGGTAACACAATTCAAGGCAATAAGCAAAGCTGCCAGGACAGTGGAGATGTGCGAAGAAGCGAGTTGGCCAATGGCCCCCGTCGGATTGATCCATCACCATGCGACCTTTCAGCCATAGCCAACCGAAGCGGTTGACGATATACACCGCCTCGGTTCGGAGGGGCGGCCACAGAGCGGCTCATGAGCTATAGGTAGTCGTCACCCTGCGTGGACATCTCCAAGATCTACCCAACCACTCCCCCTCACCCTGCTAATGCGAGTCGGGAGCGTGTGTATTTCTCCGTCTGCTCTACCGGGAGCCAACTGCGATGCCGATTTATACACTTTCAGATGCAGGTATCTATAGGCAGCGCATACGCGGTTGTTTCTTCCGTCACTCGAATTCGTAGTAGTTTTGATTCCCGTATTCCACACAATACTATACTAGCCGACTCTTATCGAGACACAGACGGATGGGTAGGGGCCAAGCAAGCTAGTAAGTCTACAAATCCTTACGAGGCCCCCACAAGGACGACCCGAGGGAAGGACTCACTACCGACGCCTGCAGCGAGATGCCAACTTCTGGGCAGCTTCTCGAGCCTGGGGAAAATCAGGGAACTTGAATGGAAAATCCGTCAATGCGGTCCATTAAACCAATTGGAAGGGCGCTACGCTGACTCCCTGCACCCCCATCGCCTTGGCTCTGTCAACCAGGTGGAGCCGATTCTATGTCGATCGTATCTCCTGATTAGTTAAAAAATGGGACCGACCCCACAGCGACGTTATCCCTCTTCAGCCCTTCTTACAAACGCGAGATTTTCTTTTTCATCTTGCTTACAGGCGAGTTCTCGATTCCACGAGTCCCATCCCCTGGTGCCGCCGCCTCGCGCTGATCTGCATGGTCCTCTCAGGCACCTCTACGTCTAACCCGCAGGAAGTCGTGTCGCCGCATTGTACAGTGAGAGGAGAACGTGCGGCTGGCGATTAACTTGATAGAAACCAACCACTCTTATCCTTCGACCATCATGCACTGTCGCCGTTGACTGCCTCTGCGCTTTCTCTTCGCTTTCTAAACATTCTAGGTGCTATTCCTTTTTTGCTGTCGCTGCTGTTCTGCTGTCTCTAGGGCCGGCTTTAGTCCGGTTTTGGCCTCTTGACCGCAGTGCAGATTGGGGTCAGTATTGTGCCAGACGGTTGCAGAAACAGTCGATAGGTTGAGGCTAGCACATGTGCCGCGAACTGCGACCCACCGGATTTTACCAAAGGCGACGACCTTCCACACACACCTTTTAAGGAAAGTCGGACGAGACAACCCTGGAGATCTCAAAAGAGAGGCCTCCCAGTCTCCACAGCTCCGACTCTGTAGTCACCTCTCTCTATGACTTCGAAGTAATACCCCCTCTGTGGCATGCGCATATATGAACGCATATGAGGTGCATGATCATATTGCATGCCGCTACGACGTATTTAGAAGCACTTATACTAAGGTGACCTTGTTGCGAAGTCGGCAATTGCAGCGACTAAGGCTGTGAGAAAAACGAGAGCCGACAGCACTTGGGACATACGGAAGTATCCGGGCGCTCTCTCCAACCATCAGTTCAATAATATGGATGATGAAGCGGGCATTCCTGCAGGCTGTGCGGTGAGCGGTCTGAGCGTACATGCGGCTGTACTCGAGACCACGTCACGTCAGTTCCAAAGCAGAGCCCCAATGCCGGACCAATCCAACCCCAGATGTCGTCGAAACGGCTTCAGAGTGATGAGGTACCTACGTACCGTAGTTGTAGATGGGAAACAAACCTGACCTGACCTGACATCCCGCATCCCAGCCAGTATGTCTTTCTATATTCGCGGCCACCCAACGCATAACTTATGTATTATTTGCCCATAATCGTCAAGCATTGCCCAAGATCCTAAGATAATGAGAGGGCCACGTTGTCCCCTTCCTTCCTAACTTGGAAGCTAGCGTCGAAGAGCACCATTAGCGAAGTTTTCGCCAATGCGGAACATTTCGACAGCATCACTATGCTCAGCGGAAAGGTAAATCAAGAGCGTCATGCTAAGTGAGCTCGTGTCCTCCGGTTGGTGTCTAATTTGTGCCGCACTCCAACGTAGTTTAGCAGAGACGTCGCATCTGGGTTCCAATTTTCGGGTTCGGCAACACATAGATGCTCAGTGGGCGTCTGCGACAAGTCATTGGGTTCCGGAGTTTGTAGATTCGGAACCACTACCATGACTGGACGGTACAATGCGGCATTCACTGTGCATGCGAATTTATAAGGGGTACCTGCGCCTTTGAAGCCACCCGAGGCGACGACCATGCGAGATGCGGACATGTCGTAGTTAATAAGAGAAACCATGTGCGAACTATGCGGGCTTACCTTAACCCAGAGCTGAAGGGCCTACCTTACTCGATCTCTTTCAACTCCGCCTACCCATGTAGCTTTTAATCTCTTCGACGTGTGGCCGGCTTTATTTCCTCCTTGTATCAGATATCGACGCTCGAATTACGGCCCTGCTCTTATTGGAAGCTGTTCTCCTGGAGCCATGTGAAACGCCGCAACCCGTGCCCTCTGGGAGTCCCCGTCCTTAATATCGCAAGCGTACTGTGGCGTCGTCTTCTCTTGGAAGCTGAGAAGACGCCTGAGATTGGACGTGTTGAAACTTAGTTTCCCCCCCGCAGAAACATATGGCACAACCCTGTTCCCTCATGTCATGCCCTAGAAACTCGGACGGGATCTTCGTCGTCACTGACCGCAGCGCATATCTTATCTTCCGCCGCGCTCCGGTTTTTCTCCCGGTCCAGGCAGGCAGGGCACGTCAAGAGTGATGTAAAAGATTACAGTAGAACTAGAAGTATCAGATCATCTGCACGAGGCCATATATGCAGCCTGTCGGGGCATGCATACACAGGGATATGACGATGACAGCAGGGTCAGACCGGTGAAAAAGCGATCGGCTACGCATCGGCCGGCGTCAACGCACTCGGCAAGAAGACCCAGCCACAAAGCATACTTTTTCCCCTGCCGAGAAGAGGATCGACGAAAACCGGGTTTACGCTGCGTTGTCCTTTTCCGCTCGCAACACAAACGCATCCGGGAAGGAGAACCTCAGAGGGAGGCTGCGAACGCAACAGACCGCCCAAGTCTCTCGAAAGTTTCCATGCTTGCTGGGCTGACTACCGGACTTCACATTGTTGTGCCAGTAGAAACATCGCTCTAGTCGCCATTAACGCAGGAGATTGGTATGGATTCCAGATGCATAGGAGACTGTCCGTTTCTAGAGTACCTGTTCCTCTTTATCGCAAAAATACACATCTCTGCATATTGGTCCATAGGGGAGCTTGCCGATATCACTTCAACAGGTACCTAAATCATTGACTACTGCAAGGAATGACAACAAGGTTGGCTGGAAGAGCCACGTAGCTATGTCTGATTATCCCGTCAGCAAATTTCACAGCGTTGCGGTTGTTTTGGATACAAATACGATGTGCCCTTTCTGGTCCAAGAGAGCGGCGCAGCTGCGTCCCAGACCACTTCTCTGATGCAGCTGCTTTACTGCTGCGGCTGCTGGTCTGCGTAAATATGAACACTGTACCTACCTTACCTATAATCGAACACCAAATATCGCATACCTACGTAAATGTTCTCTCTCATCGCCGCCTACGTATGCGCGATACGAAAGACGCATGTACACCCTCAAGATTCTTCTACCTGGGAACAGTCGGCATCGGAATTTCCTTGCCCTTCAAGCCGGTGATTTTTAAAACCCGGAAGCCGCGGATCTCATCCTAGATGCTGTGTTCCGCCTTGCAAGGGTAAAGGTGAAATCTGAAGGCAGACGACCAGGGATATATGAATTGGAACCGCCCTTGACTCGATACAGTATCTCCCCGGATTTACCGACCGAGATCGCGTCGTTTTATTCACACCCTGACCCACTAACTAAAGATTGGAGGGCATTAGGACACAGAAGAGCCGTGCCTATCATCTCTGTCTCTGTGGACTCTGGCACTCCATGGTCCAGTACCATTGCCTGCGTACTTATGTAATAGCAGTACAAGTCCACAGGGCGCAATCTAGCTGTCTGGCTGGGCATTCATATCCTCGCAGAATCCACATCCCAGGAAGACGAGACACAAGTGGGAGCGGAGGCGGCTCCGCAACATCTCCCCGCCTTATCTAGCCAAAAACTTTATTAGTCATCCCTCGATTTAGCTTGGGCAACTTAGTACACATAGGTTAAACGGTCCCTCGGTCACGGGAGTGCTCGGTTGGCATTTGGTCGCCGAGTCCGCGAGCCAACTAACCAGAGAGTCCTTGCCAGTTTCCCTTCCCCTCTTCTTCCTCCATTCGAGCATTAGAAAAGTCAACTAGTTCCATACATCAAGCAGGACAGGCAAAATGATAATGAGTAGTACCGTCAGTTGACTGTTGTATGTAGCTGGGGCTACCTTACATACTAACAAGGTCCGTACATACCAGCCCTTGCCTGCCATATGCCACCAAATAGAACGGGCCCATCTATCGGCCCAATATCTATCTCCCCTCTCTCTCCATCACACACACACACACGCACTCGTTCAACTATTCCACCCATCCGTATACTCTGGCTTGGCTGTACCTGATACTACCCTCTGCTGGGTAGGCTGTGTGTCGTGTTAAAGTCTGGGCAAACGTCCAAAGGCGGCTCAAGCACCTATTTCTAACTGCAGTTTGTTTTACGATCTTCTGACAGCTATTTTTCCCCTTCGGATCTTTCCTCTTCCCTGCTTTTTTCTTCTTCTTCGCTTTCCCCTCCAGGGCCCAACCAGGTTCACACAATCTGGGTGGACAAATCGCTGAGGCTCCAAGCAGCTAGCTGCCACCTTGCCCGCATCTCCGGCTGCGGGTACCCACCCACCTACTGCACCCCTTCCTTATGTATGGGTGGCCCGTCCGACGACCACCGGGGTGGAAAGTTACACTCTGCTCTCGAATTACAATACGACGGTTATTGTGCTGGTGATCTATTGTGCATTTATGAGGGGCGGGTGACTTTTGGCAACAATCGTACAAGCGAGCAACTATATGATACAACTTTTTAACGTACATGGCTGTGTACTCCGTACTTAAATACGCATACATATTACACCATTGGGAGCTTTGGAGGGGAAAGCCGCGAACCGCACGGGGCCCAATCGCGGTACGACCTTGGCTTTGGCGAACCTAGCCATCCTATCGCCAGCCCATACTACCCCTACCTACGGTACCTCTCCATCTCTGCCTCTCCATCTCTTTTGCGCCAATCGCTGGCTCCTTCGTATCGTTTTTTTTTTCCGGAAAAAACCCCCAAAAGGCGCGCACGGCGGTTCGGGGAAACGGACAGAGATTCTGAGTTGTTACCCCATGGCAAGCTGAGAACGACTGCCTTTCTTGTTGTTGCGTGAGTAACGGCCATCACAATTTATTAGCCACCAGCGCGAAAGCATGACTGCCACCGCCGCAGCGACCCCAGCTCACGACCCTTCAGCCAGCGACGTCTATGACCCGGACGAGGTGCTTCCCCGGAATAGCCCCTTGATGAAACCTTACCGGCCCAGACTTCAGCCTTCACCCTCTCCGCCTCCGGCTTTTACTCGTCCCCAAGTCAGTCTTTCTCCCAGTTACGGCCCAAAGTCTTCTAATCGTCGGCGAAAGGTCCGCCCTAGCCAAGGCGATGCCGTCTTGATACATTACCTCGACGGTGGAAAGCGCCCAGATATAGCCACCGAAGCCCTCATGCGGCCTCTAGCGCGATACGACGAAGATTACGACAACCAGAGTAAGAGTGACTCCGACGTCGAGGAGGAGTCGTCTACTACCGACGAGTCGGGGGACGACGAGGACGTTAGGAGTCACGAGATGTCCCCCGAACCGTTACCTCACCATCCAGAGCCTACCGCTGCCGCCGCTGCTGCGAGGCCGATAGACCTGCAGTCTCTGGCGACGAATGCGCTCGCGGCCGCCCCGGCCGCTGCGAAACCGGTGGATCTGCAGTCTTTGGCGACAAATGCGCTCGCTGCCGTCACGGCGGCGGCACATCCGACTGATGGCGACGATCGACGACTCCCGGATGGCGAACCGCGCATTGCACCGAAGGCGAAGCCGCCCGACGGCTTGACGATCAATGGCGCAAGAGATGGTGTTATTGGTGTGAAAGACGGGGCTAGATCTGTGCTGGCGCCGCCCATGTCCCCGTACTCGCGGCATGGATCACAAGACATGTACTCCCCGCGGCATCATGCCCCGGGACAGGTGTTGATGCATCCCAGCGATGTCAATACTTCGCCCACTGCTCTGTCTCCAACTAGGCCTGGGGAGCTGCCTCCAATTCAGAGCGCCTCCCCGAGATCCGAGACGAGTAGTCATGATCCGTTGCCATCCATAGACCATCTTCTCGACCAGATAAGCCCGTCACAGCAAGAGATGACGATGCGCCGCGGAAGCCACTTCCCTCATTCTCCGCCGCCGGGAATGCTTCGGATGAGCGGCATGCCCGGTAGTCACGCTTCACCACCTATCTCGCCGAACGATCCTTACCGCCAGGGCATGCCGTCTCCGGCTAATTCTATACCCGTATTAAGCCCGTACTATTTTTCAAGCGCCAGTAGCACGAGTAACCATCGATCTGGTCCGGATTATAGTAGCAATGGCGAAACGCCCAATACGGACCCTGCCTCTACGCCCGGTACCCAGGACTCCATCAACCGCATGAGCATCGATAGCATGACGAACCCACCGATGGGCGCCTTCGTCTGTAAATTCCAGGGGTGCAACGCACCCCCCTTCTCGACCCAATATCTCCTGAATTCGCATGCGAACGTACATTCGTCTGCTAGGCCGCACTATTGCCCAGTGAAGGGATGTCCGCGGAGCGAGGGTGGGAAAGGCTTCAAGCGTAAGAACGAGATGATCCGGCATGGGCTCGTACATGATTCGCCTGGGTATGTGTGCCCCTTCTGTCCAGATCGCGAGCATAAATATCCTAGGCCGGACAATCTCCAAAGGTACGTCTTTGAAATCCGGTGAATGCAACGATGATTACCGTCACTGATGATGGTCGCCATTACTCGAGCGGCATGTAACTAATTCTGTCTGACTAGGCATGTCCGCGTCCACCATGTCGATAAGGACAAGGACGATCCTCTCCTTCGAGAGGTGCTGGCGCAGCGCCCTGACGGCCCCAGTAGAGGGCGTAGACGGCGGACTGGGCCATGAGAAACGGCAAATCGACCAAAAACTAGATCAACTTTCTACTTGTGGAAGCACGATGCTTTGCCATCTAAAACCCATGTACATATGCGAATGATATCCGTCGGCGGAGGCGGCGGCGGCGGCTGATTTCCGATACTCGGCGTGCTGTGGGTGGTGGCGTTGCAAGATTCTTATATCCCATTTTCTTAAAAAGGGGGCGGGCCAGGTGTTTCACGAGCGATCATACCAACCGGGAGCAAGCGGGCGTTTTGGGCGCAGAACATATACCACTCAGAGCCTTTTTTCTTTTCTTCTTTTCTTGTTGTAATTGTTCTTGATTCCGTTGCGGTTATATTACGAGCTCTGCTTTGTCAGTCATCCCTGCATATCCTCCGTCTACATCTTGCTGCATTCGCTTGTTTTCCTTATTTTGGGTCCGCCGGGGCGGATATACCTACCTACCCATCATGTCTATCGATCTATCCGTCTGTCATCCCACCCTAGGCGCCGGACTGCACGGGGAGCAGAAGAGGGCTGTGTTGGGAACTGAGGAGGCGCACAGGCGTTAATGGGGTTTCCTCTCTTACGAAGTAGATGACTGTCCACGAAATTCGGAAGCGAGAGAAAGGGATCAGAGCATGCGCACACATCCTTTTTAAAGGGAGAGCCTTTCAATCTAGAGTCCGCCAACCTAGCCAGCTAGTTAATTCTGATTCGTTTGCTGGCTCAGGAACAGGGGGGAGGATTAAGGGAGAGGAAGGCGAGAGACCGCTGCCGGCCCCGCCCGGTTCTGCCATGCCCTGCATTCAAAAGAAAGGCTTGCTTCTTCTTTTCTTCGGGTTTCTTCCGTGTCCCCCATGTCCGAGGCGGAAGTATTGCGACGTTGAGAGCCGTCGATCTCATTCAGCATGCGGACTGATGGATGGGATAAATGACTGGGTGAACGGACATATGAGGGGAAATATGGTTCGGGTTGCACAAACAGGACATAAGCATAGCGTAGTACGGAAGGAGAACTGCGGTAGCAAGCTGGCTGGCTGGCTGGCTGGCTATCGGATCCTGTTTGTTATATCCGCTCATCATTGCTCGCAATGGTCGGAGTCGTCAAAACCGGAGTCGGGCCACTCTTCGCCGGGTTCTCTCTCGAAAGAAGATGGCGTGGTTCCGGGTTGCTGGAAAGGCAGCACATATACCCCACTCCCCTTTTATTTTCGCAATGGCTAGCAAGATGATACCCATGATGCAAGTGGACGAAAGAGTGGACAGGAGTTGCCGTCCCTGGGACGCGATCTGATGAGATGTCATGGATGTTCCGGTTGTCAGATAGACTGTCTCCATCGAAATATGAATGGGCTTCGACTGAGTGGCTAGATTCTATGGCTGCAGAAAGACGTCAGACATACATACACAGACTTGCGTAGTGTTCTATCGTGCATAGCTCTTTTACGCTTCCCCACGTGTGGTGTAGGACACACCCACATCCGCATATATATAATAGGCTCGCGCTCTTCTAGGCCCCTTAGAACCCACGAGTCCATAGTAAGCAGAAGCCACCTTGGCTCCTTTATACACCTGAATATGACTACAGAGGAAAATATTCAAATATCTAGCGTCTCCCACTCCCCGACCCTCACGTGCGCATCGCTGAAGATCTCAACCTGCAGCCCCCCCTCGTCCTGCTGTTCTTGGGCCGGACTAGTCGCCTGCTGAATACCCTGCCACGACGAAGGCGCAGAGAGGTTAGAAGAAGGGGGAGAAGACAGCCCGATCTGCTCGGCCACCAGCCACACCCCCCGCCGCGCTGCCACCAAGGGCTCGATGTCGAACTCGGGCGTCCGCAGCCCGCCCCGCCCGACCTCCCGGAACTCGCCGTCGCCCGTGGCCGCGAGCACCGTGCGGTTGGGCCCGCTGCCGTAGACGACGCGGAGCCGCACCGCGGGGCTCCGCCTCGGCGATGCTGCTACTCCTGGGTTAATAGCGGCAGTAGTTGTGGGGGTAGTGGTCCCGGTCCCGGTGTTGATCGGGGGGGAGACGATGACGCTGGCGCGCGTGAGCCGCGTGACCTCGACCGCGGCGCGCTTCCCGAGGCGCGTCGTCGTCGTCTCGTCCCGGCTCTCGTCGTCGTCGACATTGCTGCTGGCGCCACCAAACCCACGGTCGATCAGCGTCAGGGTCGACGACGAAGACGTCAACGAAGACGACGACGTGTTCTTGTTGGAGGCGGCGGCGGCGGGGTGAAGGAAGACGATGTTCGGCAGGTGTAGACGCAGGCGGCCGGCGGCGTCGGCGGGCACGGGCGCCAGGGAGCAGGGCGAGGCGGAGCCGACGCGCAGCGTAAAGTCGGCCAGGTGGCCCGGGTCGAAGGTCGAGCAGACGACGGTGTAAACGCCCGGGTCAATATGCGGGATCTCGGCAAGGGCGCAGCCACGGCGGTAGTCGCCCGAAGACGCGACGAGGTCGCGCTGCGTGAGGGCCGAGACGCGCGCGCCGCCCGCCCACACCAGGCCCACGTGCACTGGGAGGTCGTCGCGGACCGTCGACAGGAGCAACGACAGGGGTCCGGGTCCGCCGCCGCCGGGGCCTGGCGGCACCCGCAGGCTGAACTGCGGGTTCGCGCCGTACGTCGGCGAGGCGGCGTTGCCGCCGGCGGTGCGCCGCGTCCAGGCCGACGAGACCTCAGCGTAGTGGGGAAGGGGGTCGCGCGCCGGGTGGACGACCAGGGGGGCCCGCGAGAAAAAGGTCAAGGTCAAGGAGTACCGGGGCAGCGGCAGGTCCTGCGACGCGACGGCGACGGTGTAGCGCACGCCCCTCTTGGCTTCGAAGGGGGCTAGGGTCTGCGGGGAGTCGACGAACGGGCCCCGGTAGATGGCCTTGCTATCGGGCAGCTGGACGCGCCCGCCGTTGTTGGACGCGAAGATGTACAGGCTCATGAATCCGAGCCTGTTGGACACGGCGGCGAGCGTCGTCGTCGGGGCCTGGCGGCTGCGTGCGATGTCCAGCTCCGCGTCCTGGAAGTGCCGGCTCAGCAGGATCCAGACGTTGCCGTCGGTCTGCGCCTCCATCGAGTACTGCGGGTTGTGCGCGAACGAGTTGGCCATGTTGGGCTCGGGCAGCTGCCACGTGAAGTGGTGGTCTTGCCGCTCCGTGAAGAGGCTCGGGTTCCAGTTGAGGTACAGCGATTCGAAGTTCTGCGCCACGTCGTCAAAGCCAATCCAGAACGTACCCGGCTTCAGCTTCGCGGGCTGCTCCTTGGCGTCATCGTCGTCGGGCGATACCCTGGCGGATGAACCCACACCCTTCCATACCAGCCCGTCACACCAGGGATTCTTGACTAGCAGTTTCCTGTTTCCAGACGTCTCTGACATGTCGAGGACCGCGTAGTCATGCTCTCCGGCCAGTCCCATCATTTCCTCCTCGTCGGGCGAGAGGCGACCGGTCCCGAGAGTGACGACAACGTCCCCATAGTCATAAGCTTTCTTCACACGTCTCCACGTCTGGTTGAAATCCACGTCGTCGCTCTGGAGGAAGATCTGTTGCGGTATCCAGCCCGTAAGCACCCATAGGTCCGTGCCCGAGTTACTGCCTGGGAAATCGTAGCCACCGCGGACCTTGAGGTATGCCTTCTCCATTAGCGCCGGCCATATGAGACCTGGGTTCTGCCGGTCCACAACATATAGCGTGCGATCGGTGGACGAGGACGGAAGACGGTCGTCGATGACTACTTTTCGGAAGCAGCCGTTGAAATACATACGAAATATGTACTTGCCACTGGCGGAAATCTGTGGTTGTCCGTTCTCTGCATTGATGGGAAACATCAAGGCCGGCAGAATAGATGTAGGCCCTGGCTTAAGATGGTTTATCGAGGCACAGAGACTAGCAACGACCGAACAGTCCGTCGTAATGTCTTGAACTAGGTCATAGTCACCATTGCTCTCCATGAAGCGGCTCCTCATTTTCTTTTCATCAGCTTCAGCGTCCTTCTGGACGAGTTCCAGCGGTCGTTTCCATCCGGAAAACACCTCGCTTTGCCTTTCGGACAACGAAAATTCCGAAGGATCACTAATCGGCGTATTAGTTGCCGCGACGTGCAAGCTGTCAGTTTATTCGTAGTCTCTTACATGAATGGAGGACCGCCGAACTCTTTTGGGTCTGGATCTGTTTCCCAGGGAGGGAATATGTTCCCGTGAAGGCGAGACCCGCGGAGCAAGATATTCTTCTCACTGGTCGGGATTTGCCGAGATGAGCGCGGTAGCTTGAGCCGCCTCTCCACCGCAGCGACACTGTCGGGTCGGGAGGAGAGCTTGAGACGTTCGGCCATTGAGATCATGTCCTCGCACTTCTTCTTGAAACGAGTCTTCTCGGTGATTGAAGACGCATCCTTCGCCGCTTTCATATAAAGCTCTGCAGCTGCGATGGCATGGTCAAGCGCTTCTTTACCTCGCGCCCTGGAGGCTAATGTCTCTCGTTCCTATTATCGTTAGAGAAGCATCCAGGACAGTAGTAGAGAGACGAGTCACCTTTGCTTTTGCTTCCATCATGAAATCTAAATCATATGCTTTAAAGGTTTCGATTGGTCGTAGCCCGAGGTAAAGAAATGGTGATCCAGGGAAGCATGGGGACAAACGGGTTAGGCCATGGGTTTAGCAGTGCGAATAAGACCAGAACGATCCCATCGCTTCCTAGTAGGGCAGGTGAAACGATACGGCTCAGAGATCTTACGGCCTCCTACCTCCTAGTTGACCCTAATCAGATATCAGTAAGGACCTTAGTCGATGTCTGACTTTTACGGCATGCTTAAAAATAGTCCAAGGACGCCTGAGCTTTCGATAGTCCTTCAAGAGTAGAGTGAGGGGATCCAGCCCAGTCCTATTCACGTTCAGTTCAAAGAGAGACTATTGCAGCAAAGCGATGCTTAAACAAATGCCCAACAATTCAAGCAGCAAAGTTGGATATATACACTGATCTCCATAGGTGATCTCGACTTCAAAAATGAGCTGCGAAGTCGATGGCGGAGGACCAACTGGGCAACAATTTTCTTAGTCGTAGCATGCCTTCCTAAGTCAAGGCACCGATGTTTTACCGAATCGAACAATTCGCCTCGTAGACGATAGACGGCGTCCGTTGTAAGCGGAGTGCCGCCTATCTATTGTTGCATTGTCAGAAGCGAGGCCCTGTTCTGCACAAGTGTAAAGTTCGAATAGAGTTTGATGTGATAATACGGAGGAGGCATCTTGACACGAGTCCGATGCTGATCTTCCGAGACTGTGTCTGAAATTCTGAATGGGCGGAGCAGGAGCATCACTTAAAAACTGGCATGACGTCTTTTGTACGCAGACTCTCACTAAACTGTAGTGAGTTTTACTCGTAGAAGTAAATGGTATGGTCACCATTGGACTCCACGGTCTGGATCTCGTTTATAGGTGTGTCAGTCACATCCTCCTCTCTCACAAATTGGACTGTGAGCGAGCAGGACATTAATTGACGACGGTTGGCCATGACTTATACATGTATTGGGACAATTATAGGTAGGCTTTACTTGTAGATATCAAGGGCCGAAATTCGGCGAAGATACCTATCGACTGCCCATATGGTTGCGGTAGGTAACCCAGCGGTAGGAAGTCCCGTCGGTGTTAGATTAATCCCAATTGCCGATAAGATACCCAGACCCAGGCTAGCAGGGGATGGCTGTAGCTCTAAATGCCTAGGCAACGTCAAGAGCCAGCCGGATCCAGTGAAAGGACCGAGGTTCAAACAATGATTCAACTGGCGCTCCAAACGACTTCTTGAGCGTTATAACCACCAGACGGACTCTGTTCTCCGACAGAGCAGTTGTCGGCCTTTCCATGCTGACCATGGGGCCCGTTGTCATTTGCTTTACAAATATTTCCTATTGAGGAAAAGTCAAGCGCCTCCTGCTGCGTCCGCTATTTTATGTTGTCGTGCTTCTTTTAAATTGACCGGTTGAATGGTTACTCGTGACCTCATCCCATTAGCGACGGAGTATCTCAACAACTTGCGCCAAATATCACCTACCCTTGCTACTCCCAGTGCACTAATAACTGGCGTATAGACTTCACAGAAGCTCCCGTCTTAGCTGGTAGACAGAATCTTGTAATTGCGACAGCAGCTCATCCCCTTTGATAGCTCAATTCGTCCTCGCTTGCCATGGCTGTACAGTCGAAGCCGGCTCCGCTTCCATCATGGGGTCTTGCTGTAGCTGGTTCTACCGGCGCTGTGTTGGCTAATGCCCTGGTATATCCTCTGGACATGTTAGTTTAGAGCCGCTCAATCTTTTGCCCACCTTGCGATACGCCAGAGGCATTGCTGACTTTCCCGCGTCAATCCTAGAGTGAAGACTCGCCTGCAAGTCCAAGTCAAGCAGAGTCCCGGAGCGGACAGCGCAGAGCCAAACTATGCGTCGACATGGGATGCCATCACGAAAATCGTCGCCGAGGATGGAATCAAGGGGCTGTACGCGGGAATCAATGGCTCATTGCTTGGTGTTGCCTCGACCAATTTCGCGTACTTCTACTGGTACTCCGTCGTACGCGAGCTGTACTTCCGATCACGAAAGGTTTCCGCTCCCCCGTCGACGGCAGTAGAGCTGGCGCTTGGTGCCGTCGCTGGCGCCGTCGCGCAGTTATGTACGATTCCTGTAGCGGTGGTCACGACTAGACAGCAGACACAAAGCAAACATGAAAGGAAGGGCCTCAAAGACACCGCGCGCGAGGTTATAAATAGCGAGGATGGCGTTTTCGGTCTCTGGCGTGGTTTGAAGGCGAGCCTGGTTTTGGTTGTGAACCCGGCCATTACCTATGGCGCATACGAGAGGTTAAAGGGCGTCTTGTACCCAGGCAAAGCTCGCCTTACGCCTGGGGAGGCTTTCCGTTCGTACTTATGACCGTCGTCGAAAGGAAAATTACTGACTCAAGTTCCAGTGCTCGGTGCCCTGTCCAAATCCTTGGCTACCATTGTCACTCAGCCGTTGATAGTCGCCAAGGTCGGATTGCAGTCGAAGCCTCCTCCGCAGCGGCACGGCAAGCCGTTTCAAGGGTTCGTCGAGGTGATGCAGTTTATTATCAAACATGAAGGTCTGCTGGGTCTGTTCAAGGGCATCGGCCCTCAGATCTTGAAGGGTCTCTTGGTCCAGGGTATTCTCATGATGACCAAAGAGAGGTAAGTCCGAAACAAGCGCCGTGCCTGAAAACGGAAAAGCAGTGGCTAATATCGACCTAGAATGGAGCTCCTTTTCATATTATTATTCAGATATATCCGCCAGCTTCGATCACAGCAACTGGCGAAAACGGCGGCGCTAGCATCCAAGGCTAAAGCAGCCGTGCCTCTGACTACGAAATAAAATGCCCTAATGCACTCTGGAACACCATGTAGATAGTGAACAGAAGCTTCGGAGTCAGGGCCCGAGCTGGCGAGCCTTTTATTAGAAGTACTATGTAGGGGTGAGTGTCAGGAACGGTACATACGGCGCGGGCAATTACGTAGTACAGCGATTGTTTGAATATAGAAATCGAATCGGTTAGCACCAGATTCCTGATGAAACCAGTAGTTGATTCCCATATGCACGTGCTTGCGAGTTTAGTAAGGGTTATCAATGACAATATCACCCTATGTAAGTGTAGATACCGCCAGGCTTGAAGATTGACAACGGCCATACAGCTGTAACAGTACCGAAGCGGGTGGCTGATAGCCAAAACACAGCCACCCCACCTAAATAGAAAAGTGTTTCAAGCTGTGGCTTGGCCCCCTCGCTTGTTGGAAATTTCCACCCACACTTGGCGGAGAACACTCACGAAATCAATTCTCTACATCACAGCCAGCTTCCCACATTGTCTTTGACTTCCGCAATCTCCACGAGCAGATCAGCATAACAACCGGCGCCATGGCGAGTAAGTCGATTGCGGATTTCAATTGAAGGAAGTAGGACAAGTTTTCTCACAATTTATATCGCAGAATCCAAGAACTCGTCCCAGCATAACCAGTCGAAGAAGGCTCACCGTAACGGGTACGTCAACGCCGAATCGCACGCAAATAATTCCTGCCGCAGACACGCGCCGGGGTGGACACTCCAACACAGATACCACGACAGAGACGCGCGGTGGACAGTTTGACTGATGAGATTGGCAATCTATAGTATCAAGAAGCCTAAGACCAACCGATACCCGTCGCTCAAGGGAACAGACCCCAAGTTCCGCAGAAACCACAGACACGCTCTTCACGGCACCATGAGGGCTCTGGTATGTTTCTCTTGCCGCTACCGACTCGAAAATGGTCCCCAGTATTATCTTCTCCTGGCAGGAACTAATATCGCATATAGAAGGAGAAGAAGGAGGGCAAACGGGAGACGGCATAAACTACTGGTGATGACTGTTATTGAGGGCACGACGACGCAGGTGTGCGCATCGCACCAAGTTCGCAACACTTAGGCAAGGATCATGGAGTCTAGGACTTGCATTTCGCCGCTTGTATCCAGGCGTAGGTATCTTCTACGGAAACGAAGAGAGAGATGAACCAAAGGAGCGGATGAGCTACGACTGCCAAGAGCGCGTGCTCCATCACCTGCACCCGTCCCTCGTGCCAGATCATGCTATGGAGGCTGGTGACCGTTCTCTCCCCCACCTACCAGAGATGCTTTCCCAATCGTTTTGCAAGCGAAAAAAACCAACGGCATTAGTGTGTACAGCGTTGAGCCTTTTTCCATGCTCATTTGCTGAAGGATTTCTTCTCGTGCCGAGAGTAGCCAGCCCGTCTATTACCAAACACTCGTGCTTCATTTTGCCCTAAGGCGAGAGTGCATGGAGGCAGGGCCACATGCCGTATGGCATATTGATCTTGTATCAACCGTCCTGTCACATTCGGGCCCGGAATGGTACCTGCAATCCTAGTGTACTGATGTGCGCACTGGCGGGTAGGGACTTGTCGTCCGATGCTCACGGCCTGGACGATGAATGTACGTACGTACATACTCCAGATCCTCCAGGCCTCATTGCTGCCACTGATCCACTCATGAGGCTTGGGGAACGGCTTTGATGTAGGTACGTTCTGCCGGAAGCAAGAGTGCCTGTCTTCAAGTCTTGCCATATCTGAGACGACCGATGTGGGAAAATAGAAGCGCGTTCAGGCCACCCATTTGACTATTTATCGTGCCGTTTCAGCAAGCCATACCTATCCGGATGCAGCGTGACTAGAACCCTCCTATGGTGTTATTATGATAATAAGTAGGAGCTTCATAACCTTCTATAATTTCGTCCACTTTTTATTATAGCAAACCATGGTGGATGCTTGCCATAGAGTTATCTGCGTATACAGATATTCAGTATGCAGATGCTGGATTAATACAAAGGCCCCGATAATTGAATGCACGTTGGTGAATGCCGGTCTCTGAACCCCCCGACTATGCCTTATATCTTCCTTCCACATATCACAGACCGGGAAGAGGCAGACGGGCAGGGCGTATTATCTTCTAAGCCTTTGCCCTTATCCCAGGCATCGTTTCAGTTGGTTTTTATCCTCGCGCAATGGACAATATACTGCCGGAAATCCTACATATCGTCTGCTCATTCTTGAGCATTGACGATATCATCAACTTCCGCCTCGTCAGCAAAACTTTCGCGGACATCGGCGCTGCCTATATGCTGCCCGAGGTCACGTTCTACATGCATGAGGAGGAGCTGAAGCGATTGCGGGACATCTCGCTCCACCCTATCTTCTCTCGACATGTCTTCTCTCTGACTTATTTTGCACAAGCTTTGGACTCCCCCAAGGTCTCGTTCCGGGAATTCGTCAGAGACACCAAGCAGGACATGAAATGGGATAAGACGAAGAAAGTCTTCTCATCCAACCAGCTACTGGCCGAATACAAAAAGTACGAGGAGGCGGTAGACAAGCAGGATGTAATCATGCGCACGCAGGCAGACGTTACCCTGTTGAAAGAGGTGATGCCGCGATTTCCTAATCTGGAACAGGTAACAATGTCCTCAGACGTCATGTTCTACGAAGGGATATACCGGACGAGAAGACCGAAACCGTTTGACAAGATCCAACGAGGTAATTACAATTACAGCCTCGACCCCGAAGGCGTTAGGCCCTTAGAAGCGTTACTGTCAGCCAATGCCGACGTAAAGTGTGGCTTGAAGCGTCTCCGGGCCGGTACAATGGACTGGAGGTTCTTCAAAAGGAGTGCCGGAGAGCTAGCCCGACTCTTCAAGCCGCTTTCCCACTTGACCCGCATCGAATTGATGATTACTGTCGATGGGATGAAAGAGACAACATATGAAGCCGATGCCATTGCCCGATGCCGACGCGTTTTGTCAAAGGGTGCATTAAGGACCATTTTCAGATCAATGCCACGACTTGAGTCGCTTTGTATCGAACTGCTCTCCTGGGACAGCGAAGACTTGGACAGAGGAGCCTCTCTTCATCATATAATCGAACCCGGCTTCCATTGGCCGTGCCTGCGAGAACTGGTTATCGGTGGACTCGACTGCGACAGGCAGGAGCTCATGGTCGCCTTAGAACTACACAAGGAGACCCTTCGCAATTTATGCCTAAGGAATGTGTATCTTAAATCAACTTCCTGGAAGAAACTACTTCCGTGAGTAGCCCACCAACTCGCAGATCGCGTCATCTTCCCTTTTCCCTTTCTCCTAAATCTTTCAAGCTTGAATATGCCGCTCCCTTATGCAGTCACCTAAACCGCTCTGTCTTAATGTTTTATGGGCTTTCTCGCAACGTGCCCGTTGTACTGACCTTGACAATTAATAGGGATATTAGGAAAAAGCTGTACCTTACTGAGCCTTGCATTTGCGGGGACTTGTATGGCCACCTGGAAGGAGAGGATGAGCCGGACGGTCCGGACTGGCCACAACTTGATAACCCGCATTTTGAGCCAGGTCTCGAATATTGGTACTTGTCCGTGCCCGAGGACGGGAGGCACGAGATGAGAGATTCTATTAACGTATATTGCCGGCTCGGTGGAACGACGTACCCCGATGAGCTCCCTCTGTCCGACGACGTCGTGGACAAGTATTACGAAAAACATGTCAAAGGATTTCTTGAGGATTATTACGGTGACTTTAGCGATGACGACGACGAAAATGAGTGGGAGGACGTTACTTCGGAAGATGAGAATAGCGAAGACGACAATGAGGATGACGATGAGTTATTCGGCGACGAAGAGGATGGAATGATTATGCATCAGTTTCAAGTGCTTCTGGGGGATGCCATCTATGGCCATCTTGACCATGCTCATAGCACGCTATATTGAGTGTGTTACGGACCTTGCCAGACGAACACACAATTTACCACCGTCTAGCCTGAGGCCTACCAAACTGAATTTGTTCCGGAGTATTGTATATGCTCTACCACGGTCTATTGGAAAGCTCTCGTGAATATCCTTGTACATTTTGGTGGTTTTCTGTTCGCTGACTTTATCTGCCTTTCAGCCAAGGGCAGCGTAGGTACCATAAGCGTCTGGAATGGCATCCGACGTTGCGATGCAGCTTAGCGGTAACTAACCAAGTACATCGGATTTTGACCAACTAAGTAGATAGCGAGAAAGATTTACCATTTATACATATAAATTTCTCGGTGACGATATCTACAGAGGGGCCTCTACGACACCGGTTTTCTATCCACTACCGACCGTAACTCAGGTAATGCGTTATGAAAGACAAATAATAGTTTATAGGGGCTACCTGCTTCTCTCTCCCTCTACTAATAAGATTAAGGACATAATGAGTGGTTTCTTGTTCATTCTTACACCTCCTATACACATACACCTAATGAAGCAATATGTATATCGCTATGCTAAAGCGTTCGCCGGTCGACGGCTCGAGTTTCCGCAGAGAAGAGGCGGATGTCGCAAGGGCTTTTTTTTCCCTTTTTCTCTCTTGTAATCATCGCTAGCGGGGTTGCGTGTCATCGTTTTTCTTTGGTTTCGTCCTCCAAGTCTTCTTCCGTAACTAATCTCTGTGCCTCTGACTTATACCGACCGGTCTCCCTAGGGCCTCGCCCGGAGATTCTTCCGAGCCCTTAGCCTTGCGTCTCGCGATTGCGAACGCTTTCGCCTGGCGCGTCATATTTGGAGCTTTCGTACGCCTTCAAGGTTAGCTTCCTCCACGTGGGGATCGTATACGAACTCATGCGGCACCGGCGCTTCACCTGGGGAGTCTCCGTCCGCCTTCGATGTATCTCCCGTCGTCTCGAGATCGTCTACGCCTTTATGCGGCACGTCATATGAGGAGTTTCTGTCCGGCTTTGGGGTATCTAGTGAGCCGTCCTCCGACTTCTAATCAGCAGCTTGCCCGGCCCCCTCCTCGACCGCACCGACTAGAAGCCCCTCCCCGGCCGCAACGCGCGGGGGGCCCCACTCCGACTCGGGCTTCCGGACGTAGAGGCTTGTGGGCGTGAGGGTGCGCTCCTCGTACCGGAGGTTGACTATCCGGTACGACTCGCCATCGATCGCGTCGCAGCCCTCGGCCCTGGAGTACTCCTCCGTGAGGATCTCCTCGACGTCTAACCGGCTGCCGCCCTGTGGCAGGGCCTCCAGTCTCGCGTCTAGGAGCATCACGGCCGCGGGGCACGTCGTCAGGAGTACGATCTCCTCAAAGCGCGCCGTCGAGGCGGCGTCGGCGACCGAGAAGACGAACGTGCCCCCGTCCACCTCCGTGTACCCCTCCTGTCGGTAGGGGTTGCAGACCCGGAAGCCGAGGTGTTCGAGGAGCCGCACGTCGTGCAGCTCGTACTCCGGATCGTGCGCGAACACTGTAACGTCTGGGGTCAGTAATAGTCCCTATCCGGTTACTTAGGAATAGCCGAGAAGTTATAAGACATAGTTCAGGAGCCGCAGACCCTGCAATGCCTCCATCTGTGAAATTTTATGCTCTTGAACTAAGAAATAAGGGGGGAAGCCAATGACTCCAGAAAGTCTTACCTGGCGGGCGCTGGTCCCATACGTGGCCGCAGAGCGTCGTCAGCAGCAACGCCGTCTCATGCTGGGCGCACGACCGCCGGCCCCTGCCGCCGTCCCGCGAGGGGGTTCCGAGCCCGAAGCACACGACCTTGCTGACGCGGGGCAACCTCCCGTGAGAGATCAGGAGCTGTATGAAGTCAAAGAACTCGATACAGTCGCCATGTGTGTGCCACTCGGCTGCGATCTCCTGGTACCGCTTGTGGAGCTCTTCCTCGTCGACCGCCTCCTTGCCCTGCCACCGCCGCGCGAGAGCCGCGTGCCAGTCGGTGTTCACACTGGGGGGCGGATGTGTGCCAAAAGCTTGTGCAAACTGGAGAACTGCACGCTTGCGTGCTGGGTCGTCATGGTCCCTTTCCAGGTACTGGGCACGAATCGCTTTGTAGGGTCGTGCCATCTTGGTTTTGAGAGGACTCCTTGCCCGTTCTCCTCTAGGAAGTGGCTGCGGTGTAGTATAGTGTGATAATCGCTATGGACACTGAGACGAGTGAGCACCTCGGTGTTGCGGGACTCGACGGAAAGCTGGTGGCGATAGCGTTTGATTCTATCCAATAATGTGGGATCCGTGATGGGTAACGAATTGAGGTATTCTGCTTAGAGATGGTGATGAGGAGGATGGGGGTGGAAGAGCAAGAAGCCAGTAAACATAACTCCCGAAAGAAGAGGAGGCCAGCTTCAGCAACAGACGAAGTAGACACATGGTCGCTTCGGAAGGAGGGGAGGGATCCGCTCGAGAAGAAGGTTACCACGACTCCAGTAGAGTTTTGCCCCCCCGAGCCATCAAAGCAAGGAAGGACCACGCCAACAAGCGGCAAAGGTAAACTGTCCCACTTAACCCGCATGACGAAGACGTCTGTTACTGCCGGCCATGTCCTTGCTGTTGACGCCAATGCCGACGGCACTTCTACACCACGATCAAAATATAAAGCCTGGCCGAATGCTAGGGGGCAGCCGTTCTCGCTTCCCGGAACATTGATCGCAACTCGCAAGCGCAGAGATTGCATTGATGCCCGGAAGCGCAGTCCAACAAGCAGGTATAATAGTGGATTTAGCTTGCAAGTCGTCGCTCGCCCTATTCGCTCTTGAAATGGTTCGGATGGGGAAGCCCTCCAGCACGGCGTGCGTACATGAGCTTGTTTCTCCATGCTGTGATTGTATCAGGTACTAGTATAGGGTCCAGGAGGAGTAAGGAGGTTGGTCCTTGGGCTATCTTACAGCTGTCCCAAGGGATAAAAGAGAAAAGACAGAGCCCCTGGACGCGAGACGTCGTTTCTCTCCGCTTACACCATGCGCTTCTGGTTACTGGTTGGTGGCTTTTAAGTAAACGCCCACTCCGCCAACACCCCTTGTACTGGCGAAGTCAACTGGCCTTGCTATTTTGATATTGAGGTCGAGGACCACGTAACTAGGCAGGATACTCTCGCAGGAGGTTTTAGACCAACTTGCGGTTCGCGTACTATCGTCCCAGGAGTAAAAGAAACCAGAGGGGGGCCTTGGCTCTACAGAAGCCTGTCCCGTTTGTGAGACAAACTTCAGTCGCTTTCCAGGAGATGGTGGTCGAGCTGTCAGATTCCGGGCAGTACCGTAGTAAATACAGTAGGGAGCCTGCAGGAATCTTGAAACTCCGCAGTAGCATTTCTGTGGCTGAAAAGCAATCTATCTGCTCGAGTCACTGAGTATAGCAATACGGTGACTGGTATGGCTGCCAACAAGTTCACCCCACGTGCTATCGAAAGCAAGCAAGTGGCCGCAGTCACGCATGATATAATCAGTCTAAAAGCTCGTGGGTCTCGTATTATTGTCATCATGTACATGAGTGGTATTACAGTTCCTTCTCTGCGTTTGCATCATATCAGCCGACGGCCGAGAATACAGCCGAGCCAGAATCACCCGCTCCAGTCGGATTCCTCTCCATTGTACGAGAACATTCCAGACATCTCCCGCTCTCTCCGAACCCGGTCTCTCATGTCGTGAATGCGATCCTCCAGGGAGTTAGTAATAAGGGAAACCAGACAGGGCTCAAACGGGTGTAAAAAGAAATCGTGACTGGAGTTCGTAAAGTAGGCGCCTCAACCATCTCTTTTACACTTCGCATGCCCGGTGCATATCAAGTGTCGGGAGTGCCGGCCGCTCAAGAACCTCTTGGAATCCTTGGAAATGGCCAAGTTGAGAGATGCATATTTTCCTTTTCGCATACCGCGATGCTACCATCCACCGATGGGAACCAAGATGATCTTGAGTGTGCCGCTTCCGTCAGAGGCGGCCACTGATGCTCAGAATGCTCGAAGAACTTCTTCGAACCATCGTTGCTGAGTCGCAATGTCCAGGTCTCCACCATGAAAATATTCAAAGAATGTATCCATGCCTTCCTAAGTAATGGGAGTCAAGAACGGGCTCAGCATGAGATCATCGGCACTGGGCCGCAGGTTGTGGTCGATCTCGAACGTCTGCTTGAGGAACTCCGTTGCCTCGGGGCTAGCGCTCTCTGGAATAGTGGGCGCCGCCTTGCCACCACCAATCTTGAAAATGGCCTGAAGCTGACTGCAGTCTGGGAAGGGATGCGTGCCCGTCATCATCTCGACTACCAAGCAGCCAAGTGACCAGATATCAGCTTTGCGGGTGTATGAGGTCTGCTTGACAACCTCTGGTGCCATCCAGAAGACCGATCCCTGAAGAGATGGCCGATGCTTGTTGTTATTCGCGCCGTTCAGGATATTAGACGCCTCAAGCTTCTTACTGATACCAAAATCTGAGATCTTAATCGTACCCTTGTTGTCGACCAGGATATTTGCGCCTTTGATGTCACGGTGGATGATGTCTCGGTTGTGCAGGTATGAAAGCCCATTTAGAATCTGCCGGACGAAACTGCGCACAAGAGGCTCGGGAAGGGCACCGTACGAATTGAGCATTGTCTGGACCGAGCCGCCAGTCACGTACTCGAGGAAAATATTGAGGTGCTCGGCCGATGAGCTGCAACCGAGGTACTGCACAATATTCGGGTGACGAAGGTCGCGCAACAAAGAGATTTCACGCTTTAGCGCATCTATCATGCTCTTCTTACGGGCGTCGCTCTGGCTGTTGGCCCCAGGGGACGGTGTCTCAACTTGCTTGACTGCAAGGAGCTCACCCGTGATGGCGTGCAACGCCAGATACACGCTGCCAAACGACCCTTGGCCGATGAGGGCACCCTTCATCCATTTGTTGTCGTCCCATGACTCCCCAGCGAGGAAGCTCTTCAGTTCTTCATCCTCATCTTCGCCGTCCTCGCCTAAAGCTTGAGCGATATCCTTGATGGAACCAGAGCCCTGCGTGCTCGTCTCATCGAAGTAGCTCTGCTGCCGAACGATGTTGCCCGCCGGGTCAGTCAAGGTTACAGGGTTGGAGTCGGATCCGCTCTCCGCGAACGACACATAGGACTTTCGGTTTGGCTCGATAGACGACTCCTCCTGCAGTGTGTCCAGCACGGATGATGTCACAGAGTCTCGGTAAGCTGGTTGTAGACGAACTAGGGTATCACGCGGCTTGAGATTGGCACGCAACAAGCCGTCGACAATGTTGGGCATGGGTGGTGGTGCATCTTGTATGCTGGAGGCAAAGCTAAGGTTACTTGCCACGCTCAACCGGCTGTTGTACTTGCTCAGCCGTGTTGATCTGCGCATGGAAAGCCGGGCGGTCCGGTCAATATCTTCTCTGGGATGGTCGGGAAAGTAGGACGTAAGGTCGGATGTGATTAGTTCGCTGGGGGGTCTCAATCCGCCGAACTGTCTCAGCACCCCTGTTCGTCCCGGACCGGCTCTCAATTCTTGGGGAGCCGGTCGTTCGAGATCTCTCGCAGCGTTGTTCAGGTTCTTTTCCCTATCACGGAAAGACATGGGCGAAAGCGGCGGCTGCATGCCCAAGAGTTTCCCAACCTTTCTCTGACTTCGCTCGTCTTGCTCGAGGCTACGCGAATAATTTTGTTGGGCCTCCTCCATGGCAATCCCAGCCGCTCTGTGAAGCTCCGACTCGCCCGGCTCCCCGGAGGGGACCCTCCGAAGAATCAGACGATTTCTCTCTGGTCGCTTCTGATCCTTAATGATGCGCCACAGTTCGGTATCACCGAGACGACGACATTGCTTAGGATCAGGGTCAACGCCGGCTAATACCCAGAAACAGTAGTTGCGATCATGGTCTTCACGGAGGGCAAACTTCCGTAGAGTCACCCGCATGACCTCCTCACAGGTGTTGCAGTCGGCGATCTTGACGACTTTGGTGACACCGCCACTGGAGATGACACGGATGACATCCTGCCCCTGTGGTAGCGCAGCCATCAGCGAACCGTCCATACTGGAATTGTTTCTGGTATGGGTCATTACCAGACGGCCAGGCTGGGAGTGTTCAGATGATGAACCAGGTAGCCTGCCGGCCGAGTTGGGCATCGCGTTGCTCATATATGGCTGGCTCTGAGGATATCGCTGTTGACGGGAACTGCTCGGCAAAGGTGAATTTGGTCGAGAGGAAGGCTTTTGGACCTCGATCACAGGATGAGACATGTCGACTCTGGAGTATCTCTTGGTGGATGCGGTCGCAGCGCGGATACCGCTCGAATTGGGCGGTCTCGGGGAGCCTGTTGACGGTGTATACTGAGCATCGAGTCCACCAAACGAATCCTACGTCCAGATCCGTTAGCAACCCATATCTCAATTATTCCCAGGCCTCGAGTCGCGACTCACCCTATTCCGCTTTTTCTGGTTTGCGTAGGCCTTGGTCCGAAGCTTCTTGATGCCGAGAAAGAGTCGCACTCGGTCGCCAACCTTCTCGATGCCCATCTCCTTCAACACCTCCTTGTCCATCTCCAGCAGATTCTCGCCATTGATGTTGTTTTTCCTAAACAGCTTCTCATACTCGCCGCACTTGACGCTCCTCAGGTAGTCACAGACTTGATCTTCGCCCCAGTTCTTGACTGCCTCGGGTCCATCGATGTCGGAGAATTCCGAGTCTGTCGGGCTGGCGAAAGATTGACCCTGAAGCGCAACTGCAGGCGCCCTTCTAGACGGTGGCATATTCGACGACGGCGTACTGGCCACAAGAGTGGAACTACTCGATGCCAGCGAAGCCGGAAACGATGACTTTGAGGCTAACATGGCCATCTTGAGGGGATCGGGTGGTTGTGATTAAGTCGACATATGGTAGATTCCGGTGCGGCGCAGAGGGTACAAGCAGGATTGCCGTCTTTATTGGGGTTTCTTTCTCGGGGAGACAAAGAGCAAGAATGGGCGGGCCTTTGGTCGTCAAGGGAGGGAGAAGAGCTGAAAATGGGCGACCCTTACTCCTAGGAGAAAGTGGTGATGATGGCACTGTGAAGAGAATGGAGAAAGTAAATGAGATATCGTGGCCAGAGTTGTCGTTGGGACCACACGATGATAATAGACTCAACTGAGACGGTACAAGGTGAGGGATGTGGTTCGTCGGTTCAGTGCAGCTTGGCACAAGGGACCCTGGACAATGGTGTGGGTGGACTCCGCTGGCTGAATGCTGACCTAGGCGAATAGGGTATGGACGTTACCGCTGGGCTGCGTTGGTTCAGGTCCTGGGAGGTTTCAGATAGCGGTTGGTGTTTTGCCAACCGAACCAAAGCGGGCAGGAGGGGGGATGAGCTGTCTCTAATTGTGGATACAAAATTCATCAATATATGTGTGTATCCTAGTGATGAGAAGAAGAATGGGAAAACAGATTGATCTTATCAGTCGGGCCCGAAGAAAGATGAGGTAAGGTGATATTACAAGTACGCAAGGTGAGATGGATGTGAGGAGAGCCTTTTTGTGCCTTGCCAGATGAAATTGTAGAGGTTGAGATGATGGATTGCACAGACACGAAACCGAATTATACAATGTGAAGCGGGAAGAAAGGATAGAAAGAACGGACTTCTGGAAATACAGGATGATGCGGGAAAATGGGGAAGAGAGAAAAGAAGAAGGATGAAATGCAATCGAATCGAATTGAAGTACAAGAATCCCGAAGTTGCAATTTACTTTCCAGGGTTGGACGAGTTGAAGTTATAACGAAGTGCTCCCTGAGACTTTTGGGATTTTGGGGGACATTTTGTGGTGGTTGCATCGCATATTCTAGGTAGTCCATGCAACGCAGACTGGCAGGCAGGGTGAATGCTGGAGGCATATCCTCGTCTACCTTGTATACAGGTTCGTAGATAAGCGATTACATATACAGACATACATATAATGCAGTGATTCAGGTACCTCTAATCCACACATGAGGTGCTCAATTTAATTAAAGGGACGGGATAGCCCAGCACGTAGGAAGAAGGCATTACAATGAATCGCACCTTTGCTGGGCCCTTACGAGCATATCACCATCTCACAAGCACAGGGTGGTTTGCCTTTTATTGAATAGGTGTTGTCATCAATGCAACTATTTAAAGATTCGTTGATTTAATTTGATTTGATATGACGATTCGGCGTCTCGACAACTCCGATGGGTCGCGGAGCATCAAACACGAAGATCTTGAAGATCACTGCGACATTTGACTCAGATTTACAGTTACCTATCTCACTGCAGGTGTTGTCGATGTGTTGCTGCCCACAAAGATTCAAGCTGCACGTCATATGCAGCACTCACATGGGCCTGCCAACAAGGTAATGGGATACGAAATAAAAAGATACTGGAAACAATGTTGCTGGGCTAGAAAATGCTCGAAGGAATTGTCCAACTCTTTGAAACCCCCAAAATCTACCAACCTTGGGTATCTACATGCGTGCATCCGTTATGGCCGTGCCAACATGAATCCTTCTGCTACCTAGCCTACCTAAGTAGAAAACCATCCTTCTTATTTATATCCATCTTCAGACTTTGCTATGATTGGAGTAATCTATATGAGATGTCCGAGGAGAAAACGTGCGAATGGCGCCACCGAGTAGCTAACAGCTCGAAGGCCCTACAACATACCACGGTAACCGCATGATAAGCATGTTTCCTTCAAGGAGACAAACGAGCGGATAGCTACTACGTAAAGTATCGGATGTATGTGAATTTATCCCAACACAAAGTTCATCGCCGACGCTGTAGCAACCTCGGGAATGTCGCACTGGAAAAAGACGCGGCGGTTATTATCAACCACAAGTGACTGCGGGCCGGGAGTCAGGGGTCATGACTACATTTAGGATCTCGGACTTTGAAACCCGCCGCGTTTCGACAGGCCATAAAGAGTAAGCCTTGGTAAGACCACCCGGCAACCACCTCCAGACAAAGGCACGATCAACAGGAACTCCCTTTTTCATATTGAGGGTGTTCCAGACCCGAGGGGCCAGGGTAGAGACTTACGTACATCATCTCTGGGGCCGATGTTCGGGTTGGAATCGCTAACCACGGGTATCGTAAGCCAGCGTTTTGAGCCTATGCTTAAAGTAAACATGGACGGGCGCCTATTGGCTGGCCTGTTACCAAATATCGGCAGCAGGACGGGGCCATAAGGACGTTAGCGCTATGATGCCTGTGGAAGATCATTCCGTCGATACGGCAAGTCCGGAGTCGTCTATCCGATGAAGGGCGAACTAGCGGCAGTAGCAGCAGTTTTTGGTGGTTCGTGATTATCGCCTTACCCAGAAAAGGAGTCCCAATGGGTTCTATGCTATCTGATTGGGCAATTTATGGCGATTAGTGAACCACGCTTAGAAAACTGTTAGCGTGCTGCTACTTCGCCCTTCGCCAGGTAAATCATCGGCCATTATGATGCACGCTCTTTGCATTGGTCCGGTTGGAGCTCGCCTGATATCACAGGCATATGATAAAAAATAACCTGCATGTGATCTTGGGGCTGTCTTTCTACAGCACATCCAAAAATTCCACGGAGGATGTTACTATTGCATTGGTAGCTTGGCTGCTTTCGAGCAAGGATGAGAGCTCGATTAAACCGTGGCTGAGCTACTGTGGAACGGAAGCATGGACGCTCGTGTCCGCGTTGGGATTTCCAGGCGACGGAATCGACCTCGGAATATGCTGCTACTCGTCAGATGGACGGACGCCCAATCATGCGATACGAGGAATTAAGGGGTTGATGTCTATTCCACTGTCATATAGCACATGTTTGTTATCATAATTCTGCGGTTTCCAAGCCAGACTCCTTCGAATAATTGCATTTTTATAATTTTAGTACCTTGCGGTGGCAGACAATATACATTCGCGAAACTCGGAGAAGGCTGATAATTTCAAGGGAGGCTTATATACTCGCGAAATTCGAAAGACGAGATACAGGATTCAATCAGAATGACGAACTACTGAATCCTGAATGCGGACGTATTGTTCTGCTAATGTAAGCAGAACACGTAGCTAGCTCGGCATAGATGCTCAGGGCTAGGCGCTAGATTACTAGTTCGTCCTTAACCCGCCATGGAGATTGCATAACAGTGGCAGATCTCGATTTTCCATAGGAAGAAGGGGTGGTGATTGTTGCCTTGTTTCGTTTCTATTCGAGAACACCCTGCGGACTGGATAAGCCCCCTGTCTAACGGGCCCTGACTAGCGACTTGCGACTATCTTATTGGCTCAATCATGACAAAAACCGGTCCATTGCATCATCCCTAACGCAAGGCCGAGCAGCCCGAGACTCTTTGTTGCAAAAGCTGCAACCAAAAAAAGAAGATCGAGGAGGACCACCGAACGGGCGCAGGCGGGGCCCACCCTACAGCTTGTTCGACATCTTCATCTTCAAGGTTCATCCATAACCCCGTCACAGACACAGCTCTCCTCATCACCGTATCCCTTTAGGCACTTTTAGGTTTGGTGTTTGATCTGCTTCCTCAAAGCATCTGGAAGCGGTACTTGTCTCACAGCTCCTGCTAAGTCAGTTTGTAGTCAATTTTGCCATTGACCCCCTTGATCTTCAAAGTTCGCACGTCTTGAGAGCAATCCGTTCCCATACTTGGTAAAGTGAAATGACTCTTTCGATGTCATAGCATCAACAGCTCTGCTCTCATATCTTGAGGGCTCCGAGGATGGAACCCAGGATCGCCATATCGCAGGCATTTGAGGAGACGGGCAGTTTAAAGAGAGAGAGACGTGCTTCTTTCTCCGCCGTAAGAGCTCTGCGGTCTCTCAGCATCAGTTCCCAGATCTCGAGTTCTTCCGAGCCCGATTCTCCCCCGGCACAGCGGAGGAGAGCTCTGTTACGGAAGAACCGCGTGCCTTCACTAACACCGGACCTCGCTCGTAATCTTTCCAAGTCGTCTACGGAAGATAATAGGACATCTACGTCGACGAGACCGACTTCTCCTTCCGGCACGTGCAGTCAAGGTACGAGCGTCTCGGGGGATCACGTGAGCGTCGTCAAGTTCGGTGCACTCCACGCAGAGAGTTCTCTCCTGAAGACGAAGAAGGAACATTATCTAGTCCTTACACCCTCGGCACTCTTCAAGTTCAAGAGCCGCGCCGCTGCACTCGAGCAATTTCCCCAGGCGTCCGCTTCCGCCAATGTTACTGAGACATTTTCTTCGGCCCCTTCCTTACTCTCTTCGAAAGGCTCCTTAGGCTCTTCCAAGGATTTCAAGCACCTTAAGGCCGGCGCAGAAGTCCATATTCCACTGGAGAGGATTGTCTCTGTGTTTAAGGATGAAGGGACACGCCCTTGCTTCGGTATCGAGATGTGGTGGAGGGATCCGAATGAGACAACGATATTCTCGCGTCTCGAGCTCGATTTCGGCCTTCCCGAAGATCGGGACGATTGGTTAAAACAGATCAGGCACGCAACAAGGCTTCGTTGCAAATCGATGCCAGACGAACGGGCTCCTCCGGATATCGAATCGATCTTCAAACAGATCGTGGAAGCGAAACCGAGACAGAGAAATCATTCGCAGCTTGATATTTTTCCTGTCATACCTCGACGGGCATATGCCAGGCCTAGGGCTAATTCGGGGGAAGTCAAGAAACACTGGCGAGATGGCTCGTCTTTCTATCTAGCACTTAGCAAAAATTCTTGTCTCCTCGCGCAGTTCATGAGGTCTGGAGGCCAAACAATACACAAGCACCTTGTTCAGTTTGGACTAGCAAGCCTCTCCAGAGCAAACGCAAGCCTGAATGATGAGAGGTTCGATCTCGTATTCCGGTAAGAAATCCTACTGCTAAGATTCCCGTTAATGGGTCCACGTTGTAATGTAACATCTATATCCCGCGCAATCATTCTGCCCTAAACGCCGTGGAGTGGCCTTGCGCTTCACAAAGCCGTTCTAACCTTGAATATAGCCTTCCAATGGACCGGCCCGAAAGGCTTGATCTCTCTAGCCGACATCATCGGACGATATTATCTAAGCTCTTCAAAGCAGATACATACTTGAAACCCGCCTGGCCGCTCTGGACACGGCGCGAAGTGTTCGTCATCGATGGAGAGTCACAACCGATCCACCTTCCCGAGGGAGAAGACTACGGCGGGTTTAAAAGGACCCTCGAAGCATTCCTCGAGGCCTATCACTGTGCCGACGTCAACTGGACCGTACAGTGGAAGGATGCCCGGTATCAGCCCGAGTTCCGTCTTTTGCCGCCTACCAGGCAGCCGCAGTACTCCGCATATCAGCTACTGGCTGTCTTTCGTGCCTTGAGGTACAACGACTTCTTCAAATCGTTATCGTTCCGCGACATCGACTTCTCTAGTCTTTCTTGGCTTTCGGATAATAACAAGCGTTTAGAATCCACAGTATGGATCTCTCGGACAGGCATGTTAACATCATGAATAAGGAATTTCTACATCAGAGGACCTAAGCTGATCTCAGTACAGGGAGGCGGAGTCTGACACGGGCCGAGTATGATCTAGTAGAGAATTCTTCAGTACTCTTCCAGGAAATCGTGGCTCTCCTCATCGCGTCAGAATCGGTAAAACACCTCGATTTGAGAAATGTCCTCCGCAAGCCCCGTCCGCCACCTAGTGGGCCCAACGCTGAATCTCTGTATTCACCGTCGAAGCAAGTGTGCGAGATCGTCCCACCTATCGTGCTACTCTGGAAATCACAGCAGACTCGATGCAACTCCATAGACTTAAGTGGCAATCCTTTCGGGCCCACTGACGTCGCAGGCTTATGTACGTATCTGCACCCAATCTTGTGTATACGTCGTACTAAGACCAAGTTAGCTCGGGTTTTGCAGAACCGTCCTGGCTTCCTGAAGGCTCTTTCATGTTCCCGCTGTCAAATAAACGAACAAGGTCTTGAAACGCTGTGCGAGGGTGTACAAGAACAAAGGTCAAGTTTGGAAGTGCTCGACCTCTCTCATAATTCCGCGCGTCTTGAAGCAGCGGTACTATCCCGAATGCTCAATGGGGCCCCTAAACTCCAACAGGTCAATCTTGCATACAGCGTCAAAGGCACTCCGGATGGGACACTTTTTCGTCCGTGGAATACCAATCCGTCCGTCGATCCTTGGCGGCTGGAACGGATAGATCTGTCAGGGTGGAAGGTAAGTAGTTCCCCATTCGTACATGGTCAATTCTGACAGCCAATGGCAGATGAACTTCGACACCCTCGCTGCAGTTTTGAGGTATCTGGAACTCGGCGAATCCCAGTGCCTACGACGTCTAGTGCTGAATAACTGTGGTCTTACCGGAGATATGGCTACAGCCCTCCTCTGCAGGCTCGGTAAAGGTCGAGATGTCGATCTATCACTAAACGAAAATCCGCTTGAGACAGGCTCGATAGACTGGATCCATCTAATTGAGGGGAACGAAACTCCGCGTATGCTTCATCTAGACATGATTGAATTTCTACACCAAAGCAACTTCCATCGACTCCTGACCGCCCTTACCCGGAATAAGACGATCGAATTCCTGAGCATGGTCGGAACAGGTCCGCCTGCTGGAGCGAACTCGGAGATGTCCGAAGCACTCTTCAAATTTTTCAAAGAGAACGACACCTTACGATTCTTAGACCTTTCCGGCTACAGCGGCAAATTGGAAGATAGCCAGATGGGATGGGGTCTTTCAGGGGCGCTATCTGGGCTGATGCAAAATGCCTCCCTACGGCAGCTTCGTATACGAAACCACGACCTAGGAGCTGCTGAAGACGTGACGGAGCTGTGCCGCGTGTTGGCTACCAACGAAGGTCTTGCTATGCTCGACTGTCAAAACAATAATTTCAATCACCACCAGTTCGGCAAGCTCGTACATGCGCTCAAGCACAACCATCGGCTCATCTCGTTTCCGTGGTCGAAGGCCGACCTCGACTGTGCTCTTCAGCAGGAGAAGCGAATATTTATGAAATCATTGAGCCAGCCCGGCAAGCCGCCTCCATCGACGTTATCCAAATCAGCGGAGTCCCGGCTCGCGGGGCTACTAAAGTGGCTGAAAGAGTATTGGGAATCCGAGGCGAAGAAAGCGGAAGACATCATTCAGAGGAACAGAGACGACCTTGCTAACGGCCTACTGGAATTCGACAGCGAATATCTCGAGGCCTGGGAGGACAGGAATCTGCCGTCTTGGTTCACTCTCAGGTCGAGGGCTCCTGTCAGGGCCGAGGAACTGAACCGCCTTTCCGTCATATCGCTAGACATGCCTTCGTCTACCTCAGCTTCTAGTCCGGGTCTCCCGGGTCTCCCGGCTCTCCCGGCAATAGATGTTTCCGAAACCGCTTCAGAGTCTTTCCTAGGTACATACACGATCGAGGAGGAGTCTCCCGCGCCTAACCGCACATCTCCTTTAAAAAGCAACACTCCCTACTGCGCGCCGCCGCTACAGGGTGGAGGGTCTGCCACTTCACTCGTCTACGCGACGCCGCTACAGGGTGGAGGGTCTACCACTTCACTCGCGTCTTCAATCGCGAGCCCGCCCGAGATCCATCATCAACGCGTGGTTGAGGACTTGACGCTGGATACTTGGTAATCAATAGATATATATGTATTCTGCGTCCACAATGGGTGTGAGCGGTTCTTTTTTTCGGTCTAGAACTGGACTTTCTTGGGCGTTTATAGTTTGGGCGGCGCGAACGGGGCGCCGGGGCTACTGCATATATTGATACCCATTGCGCAACATGGGAATACGAATGTTTAATTGATCACTTGCTTGCTTGGCTTTGTCATGTCGTCTCTGATAGATGCGCCGTTTTCCCTCCTACATACTGAACCAGAAGTATGTGTCCATGAGACCCGGGTTTCATACACAACTCTCCGCCCGGCTGCCGCCTGGCTTTTTCTGCTGAACACCCCATATCCAGGTAATTTAAGGGAGGTAGGAGCCCACAGACACGCGAACCATCGCCGCTTTCGAATTCTCGCCCTGTTGTAGGCAGCGCTTTCGACCTTGGTGGGACACTTGCACTGTGATGACAGAGCGCTAGCCGCGGCCTCGGAGAGCTAGTTTGCCACCGCCAATGCTGGTCCGCGGGGAGCGGTGAAGATGCTGTTTCCTGCTACACCGGTATCGAAAGAGAAACAGGAGGTTGTTCCTCCAGCATAGCAGCGGCCATGGTACATCTGTGATCAAGTTGAGCAAACGCCCTCGTCCGGGCATAGTGACTGATAACGTTCGGATGCTTGCCTCGAAATACGTCTGAGATCTGTTCTTTACGGAGTCTCCGTGGTTTCTATCGACTTATTTCGCTTGGCAGAATGTCTTCCTATCGGGGGAAAGCTTGGGTTAAGCAGATGTCCGTTACAAAAAAGGGGGCCCTGATTCTTACAGTGCAACAGGCGTTCCGTATTTTCAGCTGAACGTCTATGAAACCAAACTGGCTTAGAAGCTCTCCTATACTTTCTCGCATAAAGCACTATGATTTGAAATTGACCGCTATATGGGATTTTGCAGTTTACAATATTAGTTTATGAAAAGAAACTGTTCGAATTGAAACCACAGAAACGCAGCAATAGTCATTTATAAGTTATACCAATGCGGATCATGAGCGATTACCGCAACGACCCTTCAAAAACCCACAGTTGGCTTTACCTAGCTCATTGACTGACGAAAGCGTTCGGTGTTGTTGTCTGGGCGAATGCAGATTCCTGGTGTTGCCTACTGTACCTGCATATGTCTAGATCATATGTCTGCGTATCTTAGACACCGACCTCGAGGTTTCTCACCCTAACTATATATCTGCACAAGAATCCCCAGGTCGACTTCGCTTTTGCCGTCTCCGCGTAACTTGTACTAGTTCCTCATCCGCTGCTGAGCACGCGAGGCATCAAAGAGACCAAGAATCAGGAAGCAGAGAAATCCATCAGCACACTTCGAGCTAGACGTAGACCTGCCACACCAACCGCCAATTCTACGATATGGTACACCCCGGGATCCTAAAGGCTGATGCTTGAAGGATTGCGGAAATGTTTTGTCATTGGAGTCATGGCGACGGTTACCGCGCAAGTGTCCCTGTAGCCTCTGACTTGAGATCCCAAGACTCTATCTAGCAGCTGTTCATCCCAATAACAATATCAACACTTCAGCTTTATAAGAATTGGGAGCACTGATGCTTGGCCATACCGGACCAGGACTTGAATTCTGAGATGGGGGTTGGTATAGAATGAGTGTGAGCTGTGTTAGTCCACCGTCTTACAGATAGGCGAAGGACGTATGCATGCGAAGCGCTTGAAGGGTGTAGAATATGGCGATATGTCTATGAAAGGTAGTTCTAAGTCCCAGGTTGGAAAGATAACTCCTTCCTACCTAGCCTTAATGCATCTATTTTACCTCCATAAACGTGCACCCGTTGTCAACCCGCTAGAACACCACAGGGAGGTATGATGCTTCGAAACTTGCCTGAGCACATTTCGAACGGTTGGAACCATACTGCATACAAGCCAAAAGTTCAAAATCAATTGCTACATTGATAACGGCATCTTAGAACGTTCAGAATAAGGAGACAGAAAACACTGTTCTTGCTTCCCATTTTGGCCATATCTTACGGAGGGGAGAGTGCCTCAGATCCAACAGTGAGTTTCTAGAAGCGGGTCAGCCACAATACTGACCATCACGACTTGGCCCAATGACTTTTGCCAGTTCTCAGAATAGATCTCTATCCACAAGAATCGCTGGGCACTTAGCAGCTGGAATGTAACAGATCTATCGGGCTCCTCCCAACTCCAGCAACACCCCACTCTTAGCCATATGCACCACCAGCCACCGCTGTGAAGCCCGAACCCTGCCTATTAAAATGAATTGGATTGAGAAGTTGTCACGTCACCAACGCTAGGTGCGGTAGCTCAGTGGTAGAGCAGCGGACTGCAGTTCCGAAGGTCACGTGTTCGACTCACGTTCGCACCTCAATCTTTTTGGGTTTATTCCTTTTCCTCATAACTGAGAGTATCACTTTCCTTAACTATTGAACATGACTGTCATTTCATCGTCACGGAGTCTTAAAATTTCTTTTTTTACTGTATTAAGTCCGTACAGCACAGATAATAATTCGCCTCAGCAGGTGGTTTCACGCATGCTAATAGCGATGAGCTACACTTATGGTCCATCTTGATATCTTGCGCATACACAGCTCCGTTCCAGATGCTGTGCTAGTTGGCGTTTCGGGGAATGGTGTAGTTAGGCCTGTAACTGGCCAGCAGGTTCCGATAGCTCGGAAGAACTTGTGCTGGACCTGCTTGACACGGCTAACTTTGCCCCAAAGTGGGAACAGAAAAGCTTAGTAATATGAGAATTGCCATGAGCTTGAGTCGTGAACGCCGGATCAGAATGGAATTCAAGGGGTCAGGTCTAAGAAGAGTTGGGAGCATGGTGCAGGACTATCCCACATGCTGTACGCCATTCATTTTGCGGGTTCGCGAGATGGGTAGGTTTGCTGGGGGTTGGCCCATTGTACCCCTCCGACTCTACCCCATAAGTGAAGCGTTAAGTCTCGATTTAGATGCTCGGGCGGGTTTCCATTGCGTCAGTTAAAACCAGTAACGAGGAACAATACATCTGCAGACGTAGCGCTACCCTACGCAAAGCCACCCGCATTGTCGTGATGTCTCGCATCTTCTATTTTGTTCTTCTTTCTTCTTTTCAGCATTCGTCGCGCCTCTGTATGACTTTTAACACGCTAGAGTAAAGTATAATGCGAAACTCTATTACTGAGAAATCTTGTCCGAGGATCGCGGAATGGCAATGTGTTGTCAATAATGGATGATGCCGATAAACCTAAACCGATACAGCGGACGAGGCCAGTTCCTTGGGATGACTCCTTCGTTCCTCTGACTCCATTACGGCCTTGCGAAACCTATACAGAACCCCCTACGCATCAGTTATGCAGGCGATGCCAGGTATTTGCAGCCAAGCTTGAACGTCTACATCGATTGACGGACGCAAGTCGCGTTTTCAATTTTCCCCTGTTCCTGACTACCAAGAGCAAGTTTCGTCTTTATCATCGATGGGGTGATTTTTATCAGTCATACACACAAGGATGTCATCTTTGCGCACTCACATTTCACGAGTGGGCTCTAGATAACCTAGACATGAGTAAAGCGCCCTCAGAAAGGGTGTCGGAAAGCATAGAAAGGTACCGCTCGTCGAACGTGAATTTAACATGCAAGTGGAGCCATGATGTCTGGTCCCTCTATCCAGTTTTCAAAAAGGTCGGGCGTTGGCCCTCTCCTGGGTATAGCCATATTGGCAGCAAAATCGTTGCAAAGGTACTACGGGGTTTGTGGAATTTCTGTGGCACTCGGTCGGAGCTTATATGGCTGATCGCTAGACAGACGATGTAGTCAGACCACGAATTCCTACCTTCACGAACTCGGACACAACCTTGAGACTTGCGAAACACTGGCTTGAGCAATGTCATTCATCACACGAAAAATGTTCGCCCATATATGATCCCGGTTTTCGGCCCACAAGACTGCTAGCAATTTCCAAGAGTCAGGATCGTCTCCAGACACGGCTTGTCAATACTAGCGATATTCATTTCAGCACTCCATACGCAGCTCTAAGTTACTGCTGGGGACAACAAAACTATGTCATGACGCAAATCAACATCAACGACTTCATGACAGGTATCCCAATGCAGCGCCTACCTCAGACCATTCAAGACGCTATTCAAGTTTCCCACTTCCTCGGCCTTCAGTTCATCTGGGTCGACGCCCTCTGTATCATCCAAGACTCGCTCGAAGATTGGAAAGCAGAGGCGAGGCGGATGGCCGACGTCTACGAGAACAGCCTGATAACCATCGCAGCTTCTGGAGCATCCTCTTGCCATGAGGGCCTCTTTTCTGCTCGTGACGCTCTTATGGAGACGCCCTGCCGACTATTCCGGATCTCACCAGAGCTCTCTATGTTTGCTATGCTCGAAGAAAATGAGTTTCCCGGTAGCATTCAGATGAAAGTCGGACAAGAGGCTCTCTATAAGCGCGGATGGGTCATGCAAGAGAGGATCTTTGCCAGGAGGACATTGCATTTCGGCCAGGGCGTCCACTGGGAATGTCGATGTGGTGATTGTTCTGAAACCGGGGGCTGGCAATATAACGACCCGCCAATCGCTTACCTTAGACCAAAGGAGATATTTAACGTCCGTTTCGCGCCGCTAGGTAAGGCCAGCAACCAAAATGACCTCGAGGATGGTGGTTCGGCGATCGACTTCCTTCGCGCGTGGGACAAACTAATTATGAGACCATATACGAGTTCAGCATTGACTAAGAAAGAGGATCGCCTTGTGGCTATCAGCGGCATCATCCAGAGAATGACAACTCAGATGGGTTGGCGCAATCTCTTCGGGCTCTGGGAGCCTCGTTTCGTCGACCAGTTGCTGTGGCATCTATCACCAGCTGCACAGCCCCCAATAACTGTGACGAGGACTGGGGTTGCTCCGACTTGGTCATGGGCGAGCGTCGATGGGGAAGTGTCAACCATTAGTTACGTCGAGGAACAACTCAGTCGCAACATACGTGTCGGGAACGACAGCTCGGACTCTGGCGTCTTAACTCTTGAGGCCCGATTATATGACTTAACAGTTGAGCCTAATTCTGATAAACATTTCCGCGGCGGCGACCATTGCCAAGTCCATGTTCTAATCCATTTGGGTGCCAGAACCCTAAAAGGCGGGTTGTTGCCTGACGTTTCTGCTTTCAACCTCGCTTCGCCCCTGAAATTCCTTCTCCTTGCTGGACATAGGACAGATTTGGAGTCTGCTGTGGAAGGGCTTTGTCTTGGACGAAACAACGACCCAGCTAAATTTGAGAGAATAGGGCAAGTTTTCGCACACCTTAAACGGGAAAGTAGTCTAAGCGACTTATTAGAAGCTCGAGGTTATGAAGAGGTGTCATTAGTTTAATAAGTAGTTATACGTCTTGCGAAATGTGTCGGATATAAGGGACATCAGTTATGTCGTTTGCCATGGAAAAGGCCCCCCATATGTGGTTGGTGTCACCGTACGGCCAACGAGCCCCCTTCACTCAGCCTAAAGTTGAACTACACTACCCTAAGCTGAATATACCGAAGCAGCACTGCTAACTGCCCGGCTCAATACATCACGTCCCATCATACCGGGTCCAGAAGTCTTTAGAAGACGCCGCGAAGCCTCGGGTCAGTTATAAGATACGATGTATGCCTACTAGACACAGTGAAATCCCTCGGAAATCCAATGCAGCAATCAGAAGCAGGCATTTTAACCAATCGCGGCAAAGTGAGTTGGGACATGATGTTCAACAGGTCAGTAGAACAGGAATTCCGATTTTAAAAATCTGCGGAACTGCAACCGCACAGCGCGTGCATCATTCCTTCGTTGCTATGACATCTCTACATGCCCGGCTGGCTCCCCAACAGCAAAATAGATACCACGGAATATGTAGCGATCCGGCGCTCATGTGCCAGTCATCTTTACGAACCTTCATTTCAGGGCTAAGGCCTCCAATAGCTCCTATGACAGTTGACCTATGACAGGAGAGTCGTGGCTAAGAGAGAGAAGACCAGATGACCTTTTGAATGATTGACCAGGCCTTGTATCATGATCTTAATCGAGGAGCACATATGTCAAGACCACCAATTCAGATGCAGGCCATTCTCCTGTTCCACCCAAGCCCATGCGAGCGCATACATTTATCCAGTCTCGGATCGAGACCCGAGAAAGTGATGCCAGATCAGGGCAGGTTGCCACCGTAGCTTGCCCACTCTTTGTACAACGACGACAGCAATGATAACCAAGAAATGAAAGATCGGTGTTAACCTCATCTGGCTGCAGAAAAGCAGTTCGATCCACCATTGTACTGTGATCTTGAAGCCACAGCTTGCTAACCCGTATTCTGCGCCCTAATAAAGGACACCGTCGAGGAGGCGTTGGAACGCCCGTACTCCATCACCAGTGACCTGTGACGCTCGATCCAAGAGAATCAATCACCTGCGCTGAGTCTCCGAACCCACACAGACTCTCGCGATCGCGGGCAGCCACGGCATGCACACCTGCCAGAGTCACCGCGAGGCGGATCATAGGTAACGAGGAGCCAGCGACGCCATAGGCGTACATCAGCCGCCTACGTAAGCTATACGCAGCAACCCTGTGTAGCCAATACGTCCTGTGGAGGTCAGCTAGCCCCTCGGAAGTTGCCGGATGACCGCGGAGTTAGCTTAAGGGGAAGACCACAAAAAAAAAAAGACGTATACTAGGTAAGGTAACTCGGCAACCCTAGTTCAGGAACCCGCTGCTGTCCTGAACCGGAAGAGTACCGAACGGGCCAGAAAGGTACCTTACCCGACCCTACCGACCGACATTACGTATGATAGTACACGTCTATCGCAGGGACATCGACGTATGTGGCAACATAAGACATCTAATATTCATCGCTGGAAACACAGAGAAAGCAAGCGAGTAAGCCCACATGCGGCGAAGTCGGCCGGCCAGCCAGCCAGCCACTGCTGACTGGTTAGATATTATGTAAACCGACCTTCAACTTGAACTCGACGACAAAGAAAGGAGCAACTCAAAAGGGGGGGCGGAAAGGGCGGCACCTAACTCGTCTCGTTGTTGCCGCCGCTCCAAGTGTGGGGGAAGGCCACGTGTGCAACGCCCGGAGGTCTTGGAAACGTCCGTGCGGTGCGCCGGCGGGCCAAAAACGGGGGGGACGAACTTGGGGGATGGGGACTGGACTTGGGGGGATTGACTCGACGGCTCGGTCGGATCTACCGTTCAACGGGTCTCCGAGCGAAGAGACACAAACAAACAGTCCAGGAAACTCGAGTCGGGTGGGGAACTTCTCCCACCGATGAGGGTGAGTCCTTATGAAGCCGGGATGAAATCTGATTAATATAGGGTTTCCAGGACGTGGATAACGCGTAAGCTTGCTCGTCTGTGTGTATAACGACCACTTCATCTTCGGGGCTGGACGTGGAGGGAGAGAGGAGAAGACACGGGCGGACCGCAGACTGACGTCGGCGGGGGAAGAGCATGGGGTAATAGGTTGGCGGGACAGGGGGCCGGTTCGTCGGAGGCAGATGGACGCTTGGCTCTTTTTGGCTGCATGGCAAACGGAGGATGGGCCGGAGTATGTTATTAGATGGTAGCCTAGAGACGCGAGGAAAATCCAGATGGAGTGTGATCATATTTGCCTGGTTGGCTTATATTTACTAGCTGCAGGATTTCCGCGGTGCGGTCATCAGTCATACACGCATTGCATTTGGAAGCCTTATATCTGTAGCCTGATTACGCCGAGAGGATGACGAGTCGAGTATGTCCCCCGGTCAAGAAAAGCGAATAGCCGAACTCGATTATATGCTGATGCCTTTCCGTTTCCATCCATTGTGCATTCCTAGGTATCTATATGCAAGGCTTGTCCTGGCGAGGTAGGCAGGTTGCTAGATATGCATCAAGTGGCAATTGCTAAATGTGGTGACAAATATGTAGACGCGTGTCTAAAGGGATCGTGCAGCTCCGAGACGCAGGTGCGGTGAGCACTTGGCGGACTAACCCCCCTTGCAGGAGTCTTATCCTATATCGACGCTGGATAAATAATATGAGACAGCATGCGGTGAGGCTGGTGTTGAATTTGAGTCGTGCTCTATAATTCATAAAGTGCTATCAAGTACCTGGGGGACGTCCTAATCGTGGAGAGGTAATGCATCCATGCACGGGTGACTCCTCAAATCCGGGGAAGAACCCCCGCACTATTGCATTAAATCGTGGGGTGCTAGCTTCGTCCGATGCGACCAATGATCTTGCGCCCTAATCTCCTCAATAGGTATCTCACAAGATGAGCCCTTCCGTTCTGACAGATCCATGCGCACATCATGGACGAATGCCCGAGTCGTGTATCGGCCGCCTAGGGGGTAAATTACACTTATGCTGACGGGATTTATCGACCAAAAATTGGTGTTACCAGGTCCAAACCTGGCCTTGAGTAGCCACCGGGCCTCCGCGAAGGTAGAGGCCGATCCGAGTTCAACCCATCATACGCACCATCGTATGTCGATGAGTGGAAGTTTGCCGGACTCGAACACGAAGTGCTTGGGCTCGTAACAGCGCTGCGTGTGAAAGAGAATATGCTTGAATACATTGAAGGAGATGGTGGGCTTGGAGGACATACACTCAGCGATTTCAAAGCCGAGATAGCGCTGGTGTGATGAGTGCTCGTGGGGGTAGTAGGTGGTGACCAGTAATTTGAGTTTGGGCGTGACGGCGAAGCACGCGGGATGATGTCTCGGGGCTCCGATTCGCCGGCCGAATAGAAGCATAAGTTGCTACTAGTAGCAGTGGGCGGATATGGTGATGCTATCGTGGCTGAATTTTGATCATGCTTTCGACATCTTAGAGGTAGGTTAGTACGCCGGACGATCATTGTCCAGAAGGGGTAAGAATAGCTTACGCCTCGGAGCAGTACAGACACTTCTCGTTCTGAGGGACAAATTGCTTTTCGCAAATCATACTGGAGTGCGAAACTGGTCAGCAAACTGTCCGAGTTTATTCTGATACCTGTAAGAAACACTGTTTCGATTCCCATTGGCCTAGATCCCCCATCGTAACCCGGCCATTGCATTAAACTGCACTGCATCTGCTTCTAGACCCAGGGAAATGCGGTCCGGGGGAGCAACGAAGGCAGGTCTGGGTGGCTGAGCTACTGAATTTACGGGGTAGGCATCTTAGAGAAGCGCATTTTGTAACATACCAGAATTGTGGAAAGCTTTCACGATCGTCTTCCCACCACCGGTCGTCCTCCCATTCTTTTTCGCGGTGTCTGGGGTTCTTGCCTAACTTTTGAACGGTTTGAGGTGTAGTCCTTCTAGTTAACAGCTGTGGCCGTCTTGTTTTCCCGGGGTCTGAGGCGGTGACTGCTCTGCGCACGTCAACCTGAGAGCTATTCGTCGAGCCATGACCTGACTTGCGGCGAGTGTGGTGCATTGTCGTGGAATTGGCACTGTCGATCCGACCTAAGTGGGCTGCTTTGGCAATTCTTGCTGGTTGGCCAGCAGCAGCGTCAGACTTGATAAAGTAGGGGACCCTCTCCTAATTGCCGCGGGCTCGCGGGTAAAGATACGGAGGGGCCGAGGCGGGGCTGGTGGGCTGATCGCTTCGAAGGACCTGAAAAGTCCCCGAGAGCTATGCAGATGGAGCTGTTTGGAGAGGCTAGGAATCACCGAGAGGATGCGTGACGGACTCTCGGAATGTGACGACAACCAGGACGGCAAAGCGATAATTGTAGAAGTGCTGAGCCTGGAGCAGGCAGTTGATGCTTCCTTGGGTTTGCTGTTGAACTTCGAGAGATAGGTATATTCGATCAAAGTGGTAATCCGAGTTGGGTGTCTACTAAATAAATATATTTGATGTATGCAGGGTCTCAGCTCCAAGTCGAGTCAGGGTCGGAGCTCTAAAACGTCGTTGGTAAAAGGGACCACTTCGGGAATAAATTGCGTGCTTGACTGCGTGGCTTTGAAATGCCAGATGCCGTGATATGACGATATATAACGAGTCGCCTAGGGTACTACGGTAACGACCGAAATCCGGAGACAGTTTAGGTAAACTCTCTTTTTAGTTGTTGTCGTCCCGAGATATTCTCCCAATCTGACGCAATTTTGGCGCTCCGACACAGATACCGGCGGGTGATAGGCGACGGGGAAGTATTATGTAAATTGTGTAACTTTGCAGCAATGAAGACGAAAGGCCTTGGCTCTTCGAGTCGCTTATTAGTTGGGGCTTTGAAAAGCGGTAATGTACCATGGGTAGCTGGAGACAATCAATGAATGAGTCGTTTCGAGAACTTGAGAATCAAGGGAAAGCGAGTTAGTCGATCGATCGACTTCTCGTAGGTGTGTAAGAGCAGAATAGAAAGTATTAGCAATGGGTATTTTAAGCAACGGCCTAGATTTAACTGTAGAGATTGGACGTGTTATAACATCAATCGAGGGCAAGTTGGAGAGGAGAACAAGCAAAAGAGGACGTTGTGCTGGTCATCTGGTGATATACTCGTTGCACAAGCCTCGAGAAGCTAGTAATATGTACCCTACACAGTATGCTGCAGCTTCATCGTCTGGACTCTGGCGTGCTTGCTTGTATGGATGCTCGTGTATTCTTCTTCCGCCTTCTTGGATCCCCCCCCCCGGTGTTTCCGGACTACTGAATCCCGCCTGTGTAGGGAAGCGATTAGGTCCATCTTGTGGAGCCGGTGGAGTGACTCTTCCAGTCTGGGTCGCAGATGTGCGCATGCCGTCGATACAGTGGGGACTTAGAAACCGAAAGCGGAGATGGCGTTGCACACCGGGGAATTTTCACCAATGAAATTCCCTGTTGTGGGTGTCTCAACTGTCACGATGTCGCGCCTCTCCTTCTAACACTGTCTAGTGTAGACAGCATCGCTTGGAGTCCCCAATTGAATAGGGGGCAGTATGAAAGGGAGAAAACTGTACTGTGTTTGTCGTCTCTGACCACAAGGGCGATAGGGAGTTGCGAAGAAAAAGATCAGTGCGCGGAGCTAAGGAGGTGCTCATCAAATCTCTCTTTGCTCCATCGTCGCAATAATGAGTAACGAAACAGTTCGTACGGAGGACATACAGCTGGATATAACGAGCGTACATACATGATGTAGCACCTCACAAGGGGATAGATACAGATTGTGCTTATGCGCCCTTATACGACAGCAGCACTTCCGCAGCTCTCAATTACAATTACGACTTACCGAAGTACATATACATATTACAGCTGATTACAGAATATGGCCCAGGACTGCGAGAACCTCACACAGTAACCTGTAGCGACAATAACGCTAACTTACATAGCAATGTACCCCATAAAAGGACATATTCATGCTATCTGATTGGCTACCTAGGGTCCATTTTTGCAAGAGCATACACTAAAAAATGCAGCAACCGCTGATTATGTCGCATTGTTGCAGTCGGGGATATCTACCGGATATGAGATACACAGCTTGTAAATTATAATTCATACGGACGGGCCCATGCGCAAAATTCCAGAATACGTCTATGCAGGTAACATTGATGACCTACAAGGGCCGGGAAAACAGTGAGCAGGGGCCCTTGCAACATACCTCCGTGGCCGTATCTTCTGCATATTAAGGATTCCAGTCGGCTCAGCCTCGCCTTGCATTGCCAGAGTCAAACCTAGAGAGAACCTTATGTGAGATGCGAGTGCGTAACAGACCCTCAAGGGACTTCTTAATATATGTCTCCGTTACTGCGAAAGTAGAATAATGACAATACCACACGGAGAACGAATATGAAAGATATTGTTGGTATCGAGCCAACAAAGACACCTTGTTAGCACATCGTGGGACGCGCGTTATCCATTCCGGCAGTGGGTCCAACGTTGTGTGATTTACCTGATACCAGACCGACAATGTGACAAACATCCACTGGTATCGTGCTCTTGAATATTTTTTTTTTTTTTCCCTTTCGTACTGATCTTTAAAAGTCTGAACCCGTTGCTATTCCTGCTCAGCTTATGGTCTAGCCCTTTGCTCCTGGATCCTATCTCACTAGATTTGGTGGATTCTGACATAACATTGGTCGCAAGCCCTTCAATAACTGTAGGGCCCAAGAGAAACCCACTGTTAAGTGCTGGTAGTGTGGTGTAAGGGACATATCGAAAACTTCGCCTAATTAACCGTTAGAACTTAGCTGATAACTTGCATGCTTTAAACATATGCTTACTAGTTCAAAGGAGAAAACATGCGGAGAAGAAAAATTTTCGAGCCTTGTCATCATCTCATCCACCATCTCGAGCACGTTCCCCGACCCTGCGCCCAGAGCAGATAATTACAGCTTGGGCCGGTTAAGGGCCGCAGCTACCGATCCATCGGGCGGCGTCGGATGGGCGGCGTGCGGCTCCCCTTCCCAGCGTCTTATGAAGCGGACCTAGACCTCTTAGACTTTCGGTCATAAACTTTGCCCTGAACCACATGCAAGCCAAAGTTTGTTCCTAGGACCATCGTGAGGGCGTTCGCGATTATCATTAGCTGCCGTCAATTGTCCTCTATAAACCAGCAGACGTCGAACTCTCAGGCCCAAAACTCTGTTTCAAAGTATCCACCTGAAGTCTCCGTGAACCTGTCATTTCTCACTTAGGCCTATCAATAATGAAGTCCCAATGACAGATCACTATGGTCTGATATTTGGAACTAATTGTGTCAACCCTCCCATCGTCCCAGTTTTGGGGAGTCACAGACGGCTTGCTCTGCCGACATCTTTGATGTTCCTGTCCTCCCAGTCACCTTGATGGAAGTCGCATTTGTTTTCGACCGCTGTCACCATTACTATTGATTCACTGCCTTAGCTTGTCACCTTTAACCCAGTCCGCGTCACCCCTGGGGTGGTTTCGCTCCAGCAAGGTTCGCAAGAGTAATTGCACCGAAATTCCTGGGAGGCGGAAAAGCGATTCATCACAGTTGCTAGTAATGGAATTTTACCCTCTGACCCGGCACACAAGAGGAAACTGATCCTGCCCCTCCTGATGTGAAGGTTACCTCAATGGACGTTCGTGCTGACCGCAGCTGCAGAAAGCCGTAGTTAAGCAATTTCTAATCCAGAACTACCTAAAAGGCTTTACCAGACGACCTTAACGATGCCAGCAGCCCACTCGGAAACGGTCGTAACCAGTGGCTTATCAATTCCCCTTGAGAGCTTCATTGCATGCTACCTCCTAGCATCAAATCTAGCATCGTGGGGTCCTCTTTGCAGATACCACAAGATTCCGCGCTGGACAATCAAGGTGCCTTTGTCTGATGCGCATTACGACGCAAAGGCCGGGACGGCTTGGCCACTTATGTCCCATTAGCTCGACATCGTGAGCCACATCCCCATTCAGAAACCCTGCCGAGCTAAACAAATGTGTAGATGAGTTAATTCTCGTACCGTCGTCTTCCGCATCCTTCTTCATGTTGGTTGAGGAGCCCGGCATGCCGCTTTTGTGGCAGTGTTATCAGTCATCCCACGTGGAGCCCCGTAAAGACTGCAAGTCGGAAAGCCGCCAAGATGCAGGGCGCGAAGCCTCATTGGGTGAGTGCTGGGCGAAGACCTGTTCTCTCTTATGTGTGAATATGGTGTAATCAGTCGCCAAGCGGCGGCTCGCCCGGGGCCGCACGACGTCCGAGCCGTCCTACATAAGCCCAGGTCCTAGACTCCTAGCTGTACTCTTTCTAGTGCAGTCAATCCGCTCTGTGGACTACGCAGGCGATACTCTGCATAACAAAATTTTGAGGTTGATAAGAGGATTCCCACACTTGCCATAAGCGCTTGATAGAATGCGGATAGTGTCAGCCAATTCAAGATCGCCTTTGGTGGATCTCTGCGCGGGAGACCCTGAAAATCCTTTGGTGATCCACAAGAGATTAGGAAGGCGGCATCCTTTACCTACCATACAAGGTGTCTCCTTCACTGGTCAGGCTTTTCTGCTCGCCCACTGCTCAGCCGCCGCGATAAGTTCTTCACCGGTGGAGTCGTATGCAACGATAGCTGGGAACGTCTTCTCGGCTCCATCTTGGAAGTTCCTGCCTACAGGTACCTTGCTCAGGCTTGTCTGGCGCCTGCCTTATCAAGAGGAGCGCGAACTGCAGTGCAGCCGTGCGGACCAGGCCTATCAATGCATCGCCGCAACTCAACCACAAGCATTGCTGATTGAAGGAGGTCTGGATACTGGATAGGAACGAACCAGGAATCTGACATGGTAGGAAACAGCTGCCGTGTAACACCAAGCCCCGGCCCCATGAACAGGCCGTCCCGGTCCCAGTTCAAAGTTCAGTCTTGAAAAAACTCCGCCTTTGATGTGTAGAGTGCTATGGACACCCATCGGGGGATTGGGCTCGACAACGTTGTATTCAACACTGAAATCGGTTTCACCCTCGTCATCCACCACGGGGCTCCACGGATACAAGCTGCAACCCGCACAACACCATACGTTACTGATCGCCGCTATGAACTCTTTCGCGAAGCGTACCATGAGGGTATCTGTCAACTGTAGCGGAATATCCCTTTTAGGCAGAATATTCCATGATTGGGTTTCTTCGTGTTTCCGAGTGCACCCCGCATGCATGTCCTGTAACTTGCGACTTAATAATTCATCTGTGGCAGAGGGCGTCAAACATTTCAGCCGGTGCCTGTCTTCCTCCCCAGGATGATCTCATCAGTAGGGCCTGGCAAATGGAAGGCTTGCGGGATATTGGCCGGTGTGACGGTGTTACCGCAGAACTGCAATGCGCCCTGCTCCTCTGACCGAAAATGGAGGGTGGGGTCAGTCGATATTTGTCATTTTCTCATATATGACGGCATCTAATGGAAACCGAGATTCGGTACGTAAATATATGCAGGTCGGATGCAAGCGAACCTTTCTGGCCTGTTCCAGAGGCGAAACAGCCCCGTGAAGTGAATCTTGCTCTCACGGTTGCGGGGGCTTGTGTATTAACTCCACCTCTGTCTAGGAGTGTGCCATAGTCTCCACATCCGCTACTCTTGAAGCAGTTCCCCCTGGTTAAGTAGCGTTGCGGTCTCAGCCTGGCCACTCTGTGTCTCCGGGTCCAAGCACTGAACAATATGTCTCCGGCTTACCGAGATTGAATCACCCACGGATAGCCAGTTCTAGCGATCCTTCAGTGTGAGCTCCCTTCGACAATTTTCGTCCGACGCCAGCTACGTGTCTCACAGAGAGAGATGCCGTGCAACAGTATAACCTACCATACGCTCTTTCGACTCAAAGGGTTGCAATGTATCAGAAGCCGCTGTAGGCGTATGGCCGTCCGCTACCAACTTCCGCTTGCCTACCTGTGCCGGAATTAAGACAATCGGCAACCCGGGCTTCGTCGTCCCCGTACAATGACACCCGATAGGCCGGGTAGTGGATCACGCAAGATCGCCGTTATCGGTTGAGAGTAATAGTCCCGGCGTATCTCGTATGCCAACTGCTACCCCTTATAAACGACTACAACGTCGGCATTCTCGCGCGACACATTCTCCTCGTAGGAGGGCGCCGGTAATCAGGAACACCGTCGCACGGAGCGCGGTTCGTCGGCCTTATCATGCCGGAGGGGAAAGGGGGCGGGCTATCGGCCGTAAGTAGTAGGCGGGGGTCTAGCAAGCCACCAACCACAGGTAAATGCGTTATCCCCGTCCTTTGATCAGTGATAACGAAGACATCGCTTTTCAGTCGCGTCTCAGGCCCGCGGCACGTACGGCTAGTAGGGTCACATGCACTTCGTCCCGTTACTACGTCGAAACAGTATTGATTGATAAGGCCAGCATGCTCGATTGGGATGTGATTCAAGCTACGTTAGGAGCCCATCAACACGGCCATCTACCAATCTTGGCTACAACGATGCGTGTGACACCCAGGGCCCACGAATCCCGTCTGTGAATGTGTGTCGACCATATATTAAGCGCTGCGAGTGTTGGCGATAGCGCGTGTAGGGTGGGCGAATGGTCTTGCTATGGTTAACATCTCTATCCAAGCCAGACTATCTGATAGTCTAGCGTGCCTGGACTGTAATACGAGCTTATAGTTACTTTATTGTAATTTTAGTATCGGCTAACGAACACACCTCGGTTACTCGACCAGCGTATAGGGAAGAAGACATATCCGCGTAGTCTTGCTTCTGAACCCGGTTTTATCGTAAGTCGCTCGCCCTGGTTGATCAATAGACGAACCTAGATAGCCAGTATCCGGGGACATTGGTAGAAACATGCCTCTCTCGGGAGGGAAACCTGCGCGGCTCGGCCCCACCGGGTTTAAAAGCACCTTCTGATATTTGAGTGTATGTATCCGTTATCTAATAATCGTAAGTTTAAGGGGGTCGGTCGCGTGTGACGCTACCGGATGGTGACTACGGCGACCCTACAAAAAGTTATTGAAATATAGTGGCATCTACATTGACATATAAGCTGTCTTTAGGGTCATATACCAACTAGCATTGACTCTGCAAGTTTCTGTACTGTATGCCGGGCTAAAATGCTTCCAGGCAAGCCGTTGCGGCTTAGGTCATCTGGGGAATCTGCGACGCCGATCGGAGGCTATGTCAAGGACGCTCATGTCCTGTAGATCAGTTCTCGAAAGAAACTGGCGCCATTTACATATATAGCATTATAGTGGAACACCTGAGTTTCGATAAATGGGCTTTAAAGCCTGCGGCCTATTGTCTTGAGGCTCGTGGTAGAAGGGGATGATGCCTGGGGGGTAGAACGAGTGCTTTCAAGTTGGATGAAGAGCTGTCCTAAAGACCCGGAACCTAAAAATCATCTTCACCTTATATAGATATCAGCACCATATTCCAGACCCTTCCATCTTATACGCCTTGGCCCTGTATCAGCTGGAGTTGCTGTCCCCTAGTTAAGCTCCTTGCCTGTTACGCTTGCGTCGGAGGCTCGTCTTGCGTCGTATCTCTCTTGCTCACAGTTTGCAGCGTGTTACATAGTGATTCGACAACGGAAAGACCCGGTCTGTCTCGAAGTAGTAGTATGAACTATACGAAGCTAACACGTGTGTCATAGTTGATTGGGATTTGAAAGCTAGCTAGAGCTCTAGAGCTTTTACATAGTTCATTTTCATTTTGAAGGGCAATACGAAGTAGCGAGCGACTTTCAGATGCGTGAGCGGAACCGTACTTACTCAATGAGACAACGCCAACCCGTTGCACACTCTGACGATAAAAAAAACCCCCCCGAAGCCGTATCTCAAAGCCCGACCCAACAACCCCCGATCGTTTCCGAAGCCGGCCAGCGGCTGGGCTAGGTCGGTGGTCAAGCAGAGGGCTCGTTCGAGGTCAGCGTGACGACGAACTTGCTGGCGTCGGCCCTCTCGATGGACAGCTGCTTGGGGAAGTTGTCGCCCTCGACGACGTCGACCTGCTTCGCGGCGGAGTTCCACTGGAAGAAGACGGAGCCGACGGCGACGTAGACGCCCGAGCGCTCGTCGCGGATGTAGACGGCCGTGGTGACGGGGGGCCCCTCCTCGCGGATGGTGCCGACGAGGTTCCACTCGCCGTCGTCGGCGTCGTCGGGCGCGTGGAGCGTGATGGCGCCGACGTCGGCCGCGTCGATCTTGAGGCTGTACTGCCGCTGCCCGCCGCCCGTGGCGTCGCGGAACTTGAAGGCGATGGCGCGCGTGTCGTCGTCGACGACCTTGAACCGCGAGAGCCCGCCGATGGACTTCAGCGACGCCGTGTCGCCCGTCAGCTCCGCGTAGTTGCCCGAAGCGTTGTCGTGCTGCCACGCCAGCACCTTGGCCGAGGAGCCCACGGCCACCGAGTTGAACTTGTCGTTCAGCGACCCCGGGTAGAGGTTGATGTCCTCGCCGACCTTGTAGCTGTTCTTGGACCCGCCGTAGTTCTCCTGGGTGTAGAACCAGGCCTCGGTGCTTGCGGCTGTTGGAGCCATGTTTCCAGAGGCGGAGGGGGAATGCGTGTGCTGTAGTGTAAGGACTGGGCGTTTTAGTTGCAGGTAGGAGCGGCTTTGAGTGCGAAGTGATCGGAGTGCAGTAAACGGTAAAGGCTGCTGCGCTTGCTATCCATCCCCTCTCTGAATTCCGCGATCCTGTACCCCTATTTATATCCCATGCGGGGTAGGCTTTCAACGATTTCTTCGTTGTCGGCATCCGGCTCGCCATCACCCGGGGTCGCCTCGTTCCGTGGGGAGCCGACGTGATCGGGGAACATGGGGCATCCTACTGATTGGACCGGTGCGAGACCAGCACACCGCTAGGGCGCGGGTGGCACTTCGACCGTTCGGCGGATTAGTGACGGTCCCCTAGCCGTGACGCATCTCCTCCCGCAAACAAGGCCACGGAGAGTGGTACGAGCATGTTCGTGCCTTAGGCTGACCGGTCAGCGGTGGGCACGTGCCGTAGGGACAGGAGCGTGACTCACGGTGAAGGTCCCCCTTGCCGACGTGGCCTGTCGCCTCTGTCCTCTCTAGTTTCAGGGTCTCCCGTTACCGCCAAGGAAGGCATCCGGTGCGTCCACGATAACGCTGCACAAGATCGACTCCACCTGCGTCGCCGACGGCTGTGCCACCAATGATGTCCGCTGTGCACTCTCCCCGCCTCAGCAGCCGACGGCTAGTGTCACATATAAGACAGGCGCGATGTCTTGTGAGACAGCAGGCCTTCTCCGCATGAAGCGATGCAGGCAGTAGGAGCAATAACAGCGGTGGCGTCGTGCGTTACCCGGGATGGTGAAAGCATTCCCAGATGAGTAGAACTACCTAAGGTAGGTAACGATTCACATCACCCGCCGGAAGCGCGAGAACGCTTCATCTTGGTCAATATTCGAAGCTGATCAATAGTATGTACAAGGATCTTTTGCATGGAAGGCGACGCCCCCTATACGGCTCTTTAACTGGGGGATCTATGCATGGGATATTCTGACTCAGCTTGTTGCGTTCTCAGAGATCCCCCGATATCTGTAAGATCTACTCGATTATGAGATCGTATAGTGATTATCAAACTGCTTAAGGGAATGATTATCTTAGGTGATAGTACTTGGTAGAGGCCCCGTCTTCTTCTGTTACGGCAATCGATTTCCCACCTAAGCAAACGCAAATATGGACGCCTGTTCTCCCATTCAAAGCAAAGACTCAGAGTCAAGGACAAAATGCTGTGGGTGAAGCATATGTGACATGGAGGCTACCTTATACCCCAGCCCTGAACTAAAGGGCATGTAAGATCTAGTTTAGTTCTCGAGCTGTTCAATATTGAAGTCTGAGAAAACAGCCCGGTTATTCAAGCATATCAGCATATATAGCACCTAGGGAACATTCTTAAAATCTTAGTCTCCGTTTGAATTCGAGCTGCTGGTCTGATCAGGGCCTTGGGTGGATGTAGATCCTCTCCGGTTAGCTTCATGGCCATTGTCATTGGAGGCTACAATCCGGGACAGCAGCTCCTGCAATCCCACAAGAGCATCTCTGATGTCACTGTTGCTGAATATGTCGGCGATCTCGCCTTCGTGTTCTTCGGGAGATGCCCGGCGGGGATCGTCTGCGAGAGCGGCTTCCGAACGTGATTCGCCTAGTCTGACGATTGTTTCTATCTCGAATTGGCAGTTTCGCTCGAAATTCTCGGATGCGCTGTTGAACTCGACGCTTCTTAGGAGTACCTCCGCGTAGTTGGTAGCACCTCGCCACCGTAGAACGGCTTTAGCATAAACATCGGCCAAGGCCTCCCGGATCTCTGTGCCTCCTAGTTCTTTTGATTTCGCATTATGGATTTCACCAAGTATTACGCCATCTTCCCCATCTGCTCTTTTATGGTTATCCTTGCTCTTCCCGGGCGTGACTACGGCCCATTCTGGAGGCTTCTGGAGATCCATATGCCACTGATACCACATTGTACGAAAGGCTCCGAGTCGAACCAAGCACATAAGGTAGAGGAGGTGTGTCCTGTAGCCCTTGCGATAAAAATGGCGCATGGGCGGTTGTGCCAAATCTTGGCCGAAGTCCCAGCTTGTTAGAAGCCCGTATATCTCGAGGAGTCGTTGGGTGACATCCATGGAATGGTGGGCACCAGCAGGGTTCAGCAGGAACCCGTCTAAGGTCTTCAGTACGGTGCTCATGATGTCGAGCCGGTCATCAAGCTTAGTTGCTTGAAACTCCCCATTATCGCATGCCTCGATGTACCTCCGAGCCGCGATGAAACTGCCGCATTCCAATGAAAGCTTCACGCAGATCGCTTCCAAGCCCTGCGACACTTGCAAGTTTTGTGCTCGTAAATTGATGATCAAGTTATTCAGGAATGACAATATTGCGGGAGCAACCGACGGGTCTTTCGAGTGCAGGACCATGCACGTTTGTCCGATACGGCTGCATTGGTCCGCCACAAGTGCCCGTCCTGTTGGGGTCTGAACGAAAGGCATAATAACCCTTTCCAAATCTGCGAGGCTTCGACAATTCTTCAGGGCTTCACGGAGGTCGAGCCGCTCGTCTCGACGTCGCTCCGAAATATTTTGTCGGCGTAGCATGTAAGGTATTGTCTTATAGGCTGAATTGCGTACTCTTTGTTGTATGCCGTTCCATTCAAAAACAGTCGCTGTGATCTCATCAGGGCTGAGGCCATGGGCGCTCTCTGGCAGAAAGCCTAGTTCTGAGGATATTGATCGAGAAGGCGGCGGGCCGAGAAGGGCGACGGAGAGTATGTCGAGTTCGGAGACTCTCCATGGATTAAACTTGTTTTTCAGGACTTGGGTGAAATTCATATCGTCGCGTTCCGACTCTTCTTCGAACTTGGCGATTCGCGCCATCATGGAATCCATATCGCGACTTCTCTTAGCTCCATATTCTTCTGGCACTCCGTCTTTATTTGCATCGAATGGCCGCACATGCTGGTTGTCTTCGGCATCTAAATCTAGGACCAGCGTTGGTGCTTCGAAAGTCGGAAACGTGTCTCGCATGGGGACCCGTGTGATCTTTGGCCATATTTGCTGGTGGACAGAGCGAACCTGGCCACGTTTCTGCCACTGTGTCCTTGAGGGGAGTGTGCACGAGAGCCACGGGCTTCCCAATCGCTGCATCTCTTCTTATGGAGTATGCAGGTATATCAATTGACATCTCGGAACAGTATTCGTCATCATGAATAAGGGGTTAGAGCCATACAGACAGGACCAAGGATTGGAGACAACAAAGTTGGTAAGTCGTGAGGCAGGCTATGCTAGCAGTACAGTGGGTAGAGGAGATGCAGATGGGGGGTTAGAGGAGAGCCTCAAGGCTATTACGCCAGAATTTCCAGGGATAGCGGGCGGGCTACTGTAGCTTCCCGGTGTGGGGTAGCCGCAAACCGTGGGCTTAGGCCGATCACTACTAGGGGGAATTTTACCAAACTACGGGGCCAGTATCGGATTGATGAGACCCTGAAGAATTCGGAAACGCAGTTACTCCGGTACAGCAGTATATACCTACATATGAACACAGTTGGAATTTGTGCTGCTTGTAGATTTCGGAACCGCCCAAGTGGCTAAATCTATCAACAAGAATATTCTAGCTATTAAGTAGGTATTCTCTAGTAGCTGTTTTATTCACAGGCTTAAGTGATGGCTTCTGACCATGACACTTGGTCTTACGCAATTTTCAGGAATTGTAATTGTAGGAAGCCTGGTAGCTCACCAAACGGATCGTTTTAAGCGAGGTTTTAGGTAAGAGGGGGGCTTACGGAGATACATCGGTACAACCTTCCCAACTCATCAGGTACCAATCCGCTTTCTCTTTCGACGTCAGCACCATTGAATCAACGAACATCAGCTATTGCTAGCCACTTTGAACCTTTTGACAGTAGTTGTCAGGATCATCTATCCCTTGGCCAAGCAATATAACAAAACTCGAACCCGACCGAATTATTACGTCAATTATGCCTCCTACGAAGAAAAGGAAGACCGCTTCTTCCGCGAAAAGTACAGCGGACACAGACACTGCCGCACCGGCAGAAAATACCGACCAGGTGGCCGTCAACAGCGAAGAAATATCGAAGGCGGACAGCACTAAGCCACCCGCGACGAGCCCAGAACGACACGAGGAAGGCGAATCATCCACTACGGCACCGGCTACGAACTCGGCGGACAAGGCCAAAGAGCGTATGGCACGGTTTCGCGCGCTGCAGGCCCGCGCGAAGACGTCGTCCGACCAGAACCTCCAGGAGGCGACCAAGGAGTCGCAGCGGTTGGCGACGGACCCGACGGCGCTGACGGCGCTGCACCGGCGGCGGGACATTGCGGCGCACAAGCTGCTCAAGGCGGAGACGGAGGAGGGGGGCGAGGACTTCGAGCGCAAGCGGGCGTGGGACTGGACGGCGGAGGAGAGCGAGCGCTGGGACCGGCGGCTGCGGAAGAAGGCGGCGCACCGCGACAACAACGTCTTCCAGGACTACCGTGCCGAGGGCGTCAAGACCTACAAGCGCCAGGTTCGCGACATGGCGGCGCCGGACCTCGAGCGCTACGCGCGCGACAAGATGGCCGCCATCGAGCGGGCCGCGGCCTCGGGCGGTCTCGACATCGTCGAGACCGAGGACGGCGAGCTCGTCGCCGTCGCCCGCGACGGCAGCTTCTACTCGACGGCCGACTCTACGACCTTCGTCGAGAACAAGCCCGACAGGGCGGCCGTGGATCGGCTCGTGAGCGACCTGAAGAAGGCCGAGGAGGTGCGGATGCGGAAGAGGCGGGAGAGGATGGCGAAGAACGGCGATGAGGGCGACGTCACGTACATCAACGAGAAGAACAAGCAGTTCAACCAGAAGCTGTCGCGCTTCTACAACAAGTACACGGCGGATATCAGGGATAGCTTCGAGCGTGGCACGGCCATTTGAGGAGACGGAAGGGGATGGATCGGTTAGTTGGGTGCATAACACATATACAATACAGGCAGGGGAATGGCGTTACAGGACTATGGTACAGTCTATAATTTGCATTGCACAGAGAAAGCCTCGTTTCAATGGAATCAGAGCATATTCTTCCTCCACGACTTGTCTGCCAGCTCCTCAATCTGGGGCACCTCTATCGGTCCCTTGACATTCGCGTCGTCCAGCGCCTCCACTATCGCCTCGGCCACGACGTCCGCCTTGAGGGGCTTAACCCCGGCAGCGCCCATGAAGCCGCCCAGGACGCCACCCGTAACACTGTTGAACAGGGCCCCTACCCCTGTCATGGCGGCTATGGGCATCGTGATGGGCCGCGAGCTGTCGTACATGATAGGCGTCCGGAAGAAGACGCCCCGCATGCCCGGGAACCGCGCCGCAATGATGCCCTCGGCCTCGCGCTTCGTCGTGATGTATCGGGCGGGCAGCACGGGGGCGCCGGCGGCGGCCGAGACGTAGGTGAAGGCGGCGACGTTCTCGCGTGCCGCCTCGGCCGCCAGCACGACGGCGCTGTCGCGGTTCATGGTCTCGTACGTGAGCTGGTCACCGGTCTCCGGGGGCCGGATGTCGTCGCCGTCTCGGTCCCGGTCCAGCGGGTTGGCGGGCTGCTGTTGTTGTCGTTTAGGCGCCGCTGCGAACGCCTTCTGCAGGCCGCTGATGGGCGACTCCTGGCCCCGCACGACGGCCTTGTAGTCGGCCTCCAGTAGGATCCCCATGCTGTGGACCACGTAGTCGGCGCCCTTGAGCAGCGGCGCGTAGGTCGCCGGGCGCAGGATGTTGGCGCGCTCCCATGTCACCTTGTGGGCCCACGACGGTGGCGCAGAGGACGACGTCACGGTGTTCCATTTCGGCTCTCCGGATCGGCTTGTGGTGGTGGGGAGGCGGTTTTAGTTACCCGTGATGCCAAGGTAGGTAGCCCGGGGGGAGAAGAGAATTAACCTACCTAATCGACGTCACGTCCCATCCTCTCGATATGGCTGATTTGCATATCCTGGAGCCCAGGAACCCGTTGCCGCCGCAGACGACTATTCTCTTGGCGGCAGCTGGCATGGTGGATATGCGAGTTATGTGTGATAATTAGACGAGATTCAGTAGCTACGAAACACAAACTTAGGAAGCGGCCAAGCGACGGATTAATTGGAAAGAGCCCTTCTGCCCGATATTTTGATCATATATTCAAATAGGCGGCCGAGTCGCGAACAAATGTAAATTCCCATTTCGACATCTTCGTTAAGTGAATCAACTACATCATCAGCCCATATGTAAGGCTGAGTTGCCCTAAGGAGTACCTCACAGGGTGTCAACCCCCACCAACAGGGATATATCCAATATGCAATTGGACAAAGCTACAGGTACCCCACAGAATGGATTTTCTCCCTGCAAGGCTGGACTTTATTCATATGCCGTTACATGCCGTCACATGCTTCATTACTTTCATAAAGTCGCCATTCCTCCAGAATCCTAGCATCGTAATTGTGTTCTTGACAACAAGCAAAGAAACCGGAAACCGCGGTTATTCAGAGTCACCAGTTCAATTTTTCATCTACCCGGTTCCTTCAAACCATCACGAACACCAGATTTCAGACGGCGCCTAGTCGGAAACCCTTGCTCTCTGTGTGGGACTAACTGGCGCTTTCTGGGCCTTCAATATCATCAAAGACATCAACGCGCGATCGGAAACAGTCCCCTCAGCGTACCACCTTTTTCCTAAGCCGATCTTCTGCATTCGACCCAGCGAGCGCCAGAACCTCCTTGCGTCCGACGACACTCCCATCTCACCACCATGCCGCCTCCGGGAGGCAAGCGGATGAAGGGGGTGCAGATCTTCCGGCCCTTCATCTACGGCACGACGGCGCGGCCGTTCAACGACACCGACAACCCGAAGCCCCCAGGGGTGCCGGCGGACCACACGCACTCGTGGCAGGTGTTCGTCAAGGGGATCGAGGACACGGACATCTTCTACTGGCTGCGGCGGGTGCAGTTCAAGCTGCACGAGTCGATCCCGAACCACCTGCGGACCATCGACGCAGAGTCCATCATGAAGGAGAACAGCGGAAAGAAATCTCCATCGCAACAACAGCGCGCCTTCGTCGTCAGCGAGACGGGCTGGGGCGAGTTCGAGATCACCATCAAGCTCTACTACGACAGCCGCAGCGGCGAGAAGCCCCAGACCCTCTACCATCACCTGCGCCTGCACCCCTACGGCCGCACCGAGGCCGAGAAGGAGGCCATGCGCAACGGCGGCGAGGTCATCGCCTGGACCTACGAGGAGCAGCTCTTCAACGAGCCCTTCGAGGAGTTCTACCACGTCCTGACGACAGGCGCGCACGACAAGGGCTCCAAACCGCCGGCGACGGCGGCGGCGAGTAGCAAGGGCGGCGGCAGCAGTGGAAAAGGGGGGAAGTCAACGCCGCAGCATCAGCAGCCGCAGCAGTCGGCGTCCTCGGAAGAGCTCGTCGCCTCGGGCGAGGTCAAGGAGCGCAGCGCCATGATCCCACTGTCGAACAAGCCCGGGCAGCCCTTCAGCCGCGACACCGAGGCCCTCGAGATCCGCCGCCTCCGCGAGGCCGGCGAGAAGGTGCACGAGATGATCCGCGAGATGAACAAGTCCGTCAAGGCCAAGGAGGCCGAGCTCGCCCAGCTCAAGGCCGAGAACGCCGCCGCCGCCGTCTCCTCCTCCGCGACGGCCTCGACCACCACCGCTTAGAGGGCGGGCTGCAGCTGGACCCGCACGGGTCCGGGCCGGCTCGTCGTGGCGTTTAGGGTCGCGCCGGCGGCGCTCGCTATGCTGACGAGGTAGCTCCCGAGCAAAAGTGCGGGAGGTTCGGGCGACATGTCTTTGCGCTTAGCTTTGTCCGACATTAGGCCGCAGTGTTTCATTCTTAGTTTCCTGGCATGCATTTCACTTTCTCTTCTGTTGTCACGGCGTTGTTGCGCGGTTATTTTTCTCTGCGGCTCTCGGAGGGCGTCAAAACGGAATATTCCCATGCGGCGCCATGGCGTGCATGGTCTCTCGACCCGGAAAAAGAGGCGCGGCGGCGTTACGGTAGTCCGTCCGATGGGACGCGCGAAGCATCGGTTGCCGGCACATGGGCTGGGGGGCGGGTGTATTCCTGGATTTGTGTAATTTTACAATCGGTTAGCCGACCACCAGCTGAAGGGGCCGACAAGCCCTGGTTGATCTGTCTGTCTAGGTAGAGAGAGGCGTTGCAATAGTGCAGCTGAAATGAAAGACTTCATGGTCTCGACTATCTAACGATGCTGCTCTTGTATTCTTTGCGAAGCCTTCTGGCAATATTTTACTGCTTAGGCGGTAGACACATCTCTAACCTTACCTGACGAACTACCCCGAGACCCGTTCCCATTTACCATACATGCGCACACGGCGATCCCGCTGTCGATAAGGACGTCCGTCCAGCAATATACCTAGACAGGCTTACCACAATTACACGAGCGACGAGCAGCGCCCAGCAACCTGTCGTTCGCCCTGCTCGCTCAGCTAAGTAAGTAGTCAGTCCAATCCATCCCATCCACCCGCCGCGGGGCAGGAAATACATCTACGTGAGAACAGGAGACGAGAAACTTTCTGGTTGTCAAATTTGGTTTTATATCGGATTGGAGTTTGTTCTCTCTCTCTCTTTCCCGTCTCTGTCTCTATGTAACTTAGAAGGCTCCATAGTCCCGCCCCCTGGAGTGCACGTATCTGAAGTGAACGTCATCTTGCCGGGATCTCTCTCTAATGGAATGGTGGATGGTGGGGCCGGGCCGGCCCTCCCAAGGTACCGGTCGGTGCCCCCGAAGTCATCTGCGTCGTATCTCTCCTCCGAGACGACTTGACTCGTTCTTAGTTGGACACCGCAAGTGCCTTCTCTTCTGCGGTCTCAATCTTCTTTGCCACCTTTTCCTAGCCACGTATGTAGAATGGACGGATGACCGATATGACATATGCGTGCCGCCCCACGCCTCCCTCCCTCACCTGACGGGCGGGTCACACCGCTTTCCGCGGGACGCGGTTCTAATGACATAACAAATAATAATATGCGGGAAAAGGGGGCAATCTTGCAACTGTGTGTATGCGTGCGTGCGCATGTATGGGCTTTGGAATTCACAGGACGCTGCCACATCATCCTTCTCTGGGGACTGCATGCATTGTCGCTGGCTTCAATGCAGCAATCCAAAAAGAGTAAATAATTGGAGATGTTGTACTGTATTCCCAATTCCCACGCATCCAGCCTGATCTTCAGGCCCCGATTTTCCATTCCTTTGACCCTAAACTTTTAGTTGACCCCTCCCTCGCTCCAAGACGCCGAGATGTGGTATGTACATATGCAAAGAAAAACATATGCACATCCAAAAAAAAAAAAAAAACATTGGGATATCACCAACGCTCAGAGAAAGCAAAATCTTTCGAACAGCAGGTCCCTTTCTTACAACGCCATACGCTGCTATTTCTCAAGTCGTGTACAAAGGGAAAAAAGGTTCGGAGGAAAGGCATTGTCTGGCGGTTGAGGTTTATACTGTTGTTTATCGCGTTGCTTGATAAGCCGGTGGTGGTGGGTCATCATTCTCCACCCAAATGTCTCCCCTCCGCTGCTTCTCGTCGTACACGCGACGCGCTATCTCCCCGGCCATCTTCATAATCCAGGCCTGCTCCAGGATTACAGACGAGGTGTCAGATCGGGCGGGCCGCGGCCTGTCCAAGTTGAAGGGGCTCTTGGCAGAAGCCATGGCTTCTAGCGCCTTCTGCTGGCGCGCTGATATCACCTTTTCGTTACTCTCATTTGGTGGTGCCACGACAGCTTTCTCCTCACTGGCTGGGGCTTCGTAGATGTCCATATTCAATGCGGGGCGAGAGGGCAGTCCCTTGTTTTCGGATGACCGCCCTCTGCTGAAAGGTGGTCCTGTCGGTTGAGTCACCTCTTCGGCCTCCTCGGGTATTGTTGCTACAGGTATAACGGGCTCCGAGTTCGGACCAGTAAATGAGGTTGACTCTGAAGCCGAGACGCTGTCGCCCATCTCGGCCGTCTCGCTGCTCGCATCCAGACCGGTCTTTGAGCGGCGGAGGTTAACAACACGAGTTTTCTTCTTCCGGGATGTTCTTGGCCTGCCCATTCCTAATGACAAGCCGCTCGTATACGAACCATGACCGCTGGTGGATGGTCTTGAAGGGGAGCTTCCCTGGTCCATACTAGCATCGGTGAATGTGTACGTCGTAGAGCCTACTTGCGATTGCATACGCGAAAGGCTAGGAGTCGCAAGGGGCGTTGATGGTCCACTGCCATATTGCTCCATAGGGCCCGTCCAAGCCCTGAACATCACGTCTCGGATTCCGGGTGTGAATAGGGATAAGGTGCGATGAGAATCACTCAGCGCTGCTAGTCGGAGTAGATTCTTCTGGGAGAAGAGGGACTGCAGTTCCGAGGCTCGCTCAAACGTCATTGATGCGATTTCATTCGCATCCAGTACGTGGCCGGTAGAATCGACGGCTTCTTCAGGTAGATTTGCGAAAGGGTCGACCACTGCCTCGTTGTCTGCCTCCTTCGGTGCTTCTTCCTCCCTAGGAAGCTGGTCGGGGCAAAAGAGCCGTAGCGAGAGCCTGTGAATGATGGCGGGCAACTCCTCCATCATCAATGTCCGTAACTGACCTTCGATGGTCTTTTGGAGATAATCTCGGACAAACTGGATCGAGTCAAAGGTCGAAGAGACCTTGAGAGACTCGAGGGGATCATTTCGGAAGACTAATGTAAGGCCTTTTTGCTTCGAAAAGACCACTATGACGAAGCCCGAGAGCTTGATTTCGGATAATGTAATGGATAAAGGTATCGTCAGTCCTGCTGCAGCTGCCAGCGGCTGCGGCGATGTGAATGTCGGTTTAGAGGAAAGATAGGTATTCAGGGGGTTTGCCTGTGGTCGCTATATTAGCATCTATTATACACATGGGTTGAAGCAAAGTTTGAAGCAACTCCGGTATATCGCGGACCCCTGCGATACAATTTGGGGGCTTCATGCGCAGGCTGTACTGGCACGAAGCCTTACGAAAATCCGAACAAACATTCGCAAGGACCGTGGGCCACGCTGAGTCGAAGGAGGAGGTCCTATGAGCACTCGCTCTGCTGGTGATACCAGGACAACTGGCGACGCAGAATTCCCCGGCCCAGTTGGAAAGCCCAGTTTTCGGTGGCGCAAGAGCCCATCGACGTAGGTACCCAACTTGATAGGCACAACGTGCAAAGTGGGCATACCAGATCGCCTACAGCTCCTTGCCTTCCCCTCAGAAACTCATATATAACAGAGACCGCACATACTTGCACCCGGGTCCTAAGCGTGAGGTACGCATCGCCGGAGTAGGACATCTTGAAGATGCCGCGAAACCTGTCGTCAGCGAGGTCTCCTATCTCGAGGATCTCGAGCTCGGGCGGGACGGAGCCCAGGTTGAACTCGGTGACGAGGATGTCATCGACGATGATGGGGGGCTTCGGCGACTTGTTGAGGGCGGTCGTTAACAGGTCGCGGGCCCGAGCGTAGAACTCGGCGTCGGCCGTCAGCGGCGACCAGTTGAAGTTGAAAGCCATTGTTGAAATAGGCTTCACGGATACATCGTTTCTACTTGTATGACTCGAATCCAGAGCCGGGCCACGGCGGGTGTGGGCGGGCTGGCAGGCGGGGGCCGAAGGAGATTGGCTCGATAGACGAGGGTGCGTGCGTCTGGTTGATAAGAATCGTCGACGTCGGTTCTAGCTATAGGTATAGATAGTTGGTAGTACTTAGGGCTGTCAAACTGAATCAGGAAGAAAAGCTAATTCCTGTAGCTAAGTGCTTATCGATCCTGAAGATAGGTAGTTCATACGTCGTTTGGTAGCTTTGGTGATCCCCGGCGGGGTGGTGGTGGTTGAATGATAGTTTTAATGGTGCGGTGTGGGAAGGGACCGGCCGGAGTTAATTATTTTTCTTCGGGAAAGAGGGCGGTAAGGAAGATCGTGGATGGTTATGGTGTGTGGGATGACGCTATGCAACAAGGTTGCATTGCTTGGAAACTCTACTAAAGTCGAGGCATGACGAGAATTTTTGGGTCTTTTGCACAATTACATAAACAGATGTGGATCTTAACCAGTGTTGAGTGGGATGTCGTGATAAAGAGCCTGGGAGCGCGCATAAAAAGAATAATAACTTCCCCCGCTCACCACTGCATTCTTTTTAATGATCCGCGAATCCGGGTGGGAAGTGGAGCCGAAAAGAGAAACATGACCCGCTGAAACAGCCTAGAGTCGACCGTTGGTCTGTATCAGCGGATGATAGCATTGGCTAGTATAACCGAAATGTGGAAGAAGGGGAAGGAGGGGGAGAGCATGAGATTGCAGTCGTCCATAAAAGAAAACCCCATGTGAGATAACCTAGACAGGTGCCGCCTCTCCCAGCTTTGGCCGATTCCTGCAATTCCCACCTGCAATTCCCACCTCCATTCGAAAGAGCTTCAATAGATCTTGCGGACTATTGTAACCTCCTGGATGATCTAGGAATTGTTACCCGGTGACCTCTTTGTCCTCAGTGCCTTCATTTCGGGGCAGTTCCCTTAAAGGAAAATATATATATCTGTTCATCGCGACGCGATTCCCTCGAAGAATAATTCGGTGTGGAGGCTGTACGCGTTTAACACCGACTTAGATGTGAACAATATGGTGTTGCCCCTCATGGTAGGACACCTGGAAAAAGCACATACAAAGCCAAAACCGTAGAGTCAGGTTCAAGATGCATAATATAAACTCTTGTCGCATCACTAGTTAGGTAACTACTATACATTACTCTATACATCGTATCGAGCAGTGATTACATGTATTTCTATCATTCAATGACCCCTTACCGCTCATGTGCTAGAATTAAGCGCATCCTATCCCCTTGTCATGCCGCCCCCAATGTTTCAGCTCGTGTAACACATAACAGACATCCAATATGGCCGCATGAACGAGAGAAAAAAAATGCACCGAAAGAAATAGAAATTGCAGCCGTATCTCAGGCATGACCGTTTGAACCAAGGACGCAATGCGTCTCCATAGGCGGGTCCTCCTTCCCCTCGTAGAAGCCCTCCTCGATGAGGCGCCGATGCGACTCCTGCCAGTACGTCTGCTTCTCCTGCCAGTTCTTCTTGTCGACGTCGGCGAGCTTGATGACAACAGGCGCGTCGTCATTCTCATCGACAGGCAGCCGCACGAAGCACGAGCAGTCGCGCAGCGTCATGGCGAGCCCGAAGCCCGGGTCCCCGGGGCTGTCGAAGAGAGCGCGCCCGGGGGGCGGGTCGCCCTCGACCTGGAGGTCGCGGAGGCGGTCGAGCACGTTGTTTCCGGGGGCCCGCAGCGCCGCCGCGAGGCGCTCGCGGTCGCGCCGGGACCAGTCCGCCGGCGCCAGGTACTCGACGGTGGCCGCGACCACGGCGGGGTCGTCGTGAACGAGGCCGAGCGGGCACATGGGCGGTGAGGCCTCGACCGCTGGGTCCTTCTTTAACATCCGGCTGTTGCGGAACGCCTCGCGCGCGCACGTGCGACAGCGCGCGGCCCCCGGCGGCGCCAGCGGTGACTGCGCGAGCCACTTGGGCTTGAACTCGAAGGCGCGGTAGCCCGGGGCGGGGCCCATGTCCTGGATGAGCATGGCGGCGCCGGGGCGGATGACGCTTCCGCTGTCGCCGTGGCCGTCGTGGCCGTCACCACCACCATCCTTCCTATGGCCGCCGCCGCCGCCCCCGTTGGCGTTGGCGCGCGCGGCGTTGAGGCGCTCGGCGAGGCCGGGTGAGATGGCGACGAGGACCTGCGGGACGAGGTGCTCGCGGCCGACGCGGCGCTCGACGAGGTCCTCGTGGAAGCGCTGCAGCGTTTTATAGTCGCAGGGCGTAACGCCCGGCGTGGCTTTAGGCACGCGCAGTAGCGTCGCCTCGAACTGGCCCCTGCGAACTGTGGGGCTGCCGTCATCCCCTGGTGGGTCCCTTATGCCGAAGACAACGTTGGCCCGGCCCTCGGCGACGTACTCGAAGTCGTACTTGTCGAGCGCGTCGACGAGGCGTTGGCGCGTCTCTGGCGTGATGATTGATTCTGCGTCCGAGCCCGAGGCCGGGAGCGGTCGCGACAGCTTTTCCCATATGGCCTCCATGGTGAATAGGGGTTGAGTTGAAGAATGTATCCCCAAAGTTGAAGGCCCAAGCTTGTCCGGCTTTGTCTTGCAGGCTGTGTGACCTCGCACTCGCTTCGGGTCACTTTCTCCGCCGGATCAAGCGATGGAGGTGAGTCGAGCCAAGCTGCAAAATTATATAACAGAAATTATTATATAGTCTGCAAAGGGTTCTCCCTTCTCGGCACCCGAAACTGAAGAAAACGAGCGAACGGGGTAGCAGTGAATGAACGAAAACGATACGGTCGTTATGAGGACTGCTAAGAAATTGCTGAAGGGGGAAATAGTCTATTAAAATTTATACCATGGCTCAAATCTTTAAATGCTTCGACAGAGAGAAAACAGTATTAATTTATACTTTCATGTTAGTTGTAAAGTGATTCAAGGGGGGGCCCTTTTGCAGCTTGGTAGTGGCGGCGAGGTCGGGTGAATTATGACACCCATTGTGGCGTAGCACGGTCATGTCCGCAAAACACTGGGTCACATACGACCGGATCGAGAATAGTAAGGGAACAAGGATCAACAGCTCCAAGAGCTTGGGTCACGTCCAGGGTCTGGGGGAAGACGCCTATTGAAGAGACCGCGCGTCCATACAGTTTCGTAGCGTCGTGGCAATCTATTGATAAGTGTGGCGCCTCCAGAGCGAAGCTAAGTGCAATCGAAACCTAAGTTAGTCCTTTCTAGCATGGTATTAGCCCCCCAAACGCCATATAAATTCCAACCCATGTAACATGTACGCCCCATGTATTCAAATGCCAGCAGCAGTAAAGCTCAACAAGCTGCCGAAAGCCAGTCCAGCGACGAGGGAGAGTCCCATGAAGCTACCAGACGCCTCGCGCTCTCCTTCCTCGACCCACTCCCCAGCGGCCATCATACAGTTAGAGGCTAGCCAGCCGTTGGTCAACCCAAAGAGAAACTGGACAACTACAAGGTAGAAGATGTCGCTGTTTATTACGGCACCCGCGCCGTGGAGGTTGCAAAAGCCATAGAGGGGTAGAAATATCAACCGCGCGATGCTTATCGCGAACAGTACAGCTGGTCGTCCGGTATAAGGGAGTAGCAACGTGCTATATCTCCCGCCGAGGTCGCCTAGGTTCCAAAAGAAGAAGCCGAGAGGGATGAATGCGGCAGGCTGTAGAAGGCCACTCGCCTCTTCCGGTGGCGTAACCGACAGGATCTTAGGTGTGAAGACCGGGAAGAACATGGCGACGACGAAGCACATGAACACACCACCCGCCAGCCAGTGTAATTTCCTAAACAGTGTGGACATGCTAACGACTCTGCGTGCGGCACGCTCCGCTTCCTCGACACTGGTCATAGAAGCAGCCATCTGGTCCATCATCCGATTCTCGACGATGCGATTGTGACGCTGCACCAACGGGATGAACGCTACAATGGCAATAATGGATATAATGACAGCGGTGAGGAAATAGATGAAAGCGGCAATCCCGATCTCAGGTGTGGTCTCATCCTCATGTGTACCCTGCAGCGCATCCTCTGGTGGAGCGACCAGGACAGAGATGACCTGAACGAGTGGAGGCAAAACACCAGCGACGCCCTGACCAGCCATGATAGCCTGCATATACTCAGGCCTTCCAAAACTGGACGCGAATGCAAACGCGCCATTCTGAATCAAACCGGCAGCCCATGAAGTCAGTGCCACCATACACAACACGTAGGAGAGATAAGCCGAGGGTGACGCATCGAGGAATGTACAGGTCGAAAGGGTCAGCAGCGCGAAGACAAACACGTTTATGTAGAGAGCCGAGTTTATTCGGAACGGATAAGAAGCCGAGTATTGTATGTTCGTCAGGATCAACATGACCGCTAGGTTCGTAATTGTCGATACGGATAGAATCGCGGGCTGGAAGTTTTGCAGTGCCCAGTCGTCTTCTTGGAAGCGACGCTGGAAATATGGTGCCGCAGCAAGGAACATGTTCCTATGAATTGAATGTCAGTTTCTGCCAGTACCGGCATAGCGGATGCGAGAGCGCGTACCATGCCCATAGCATGGCGACACCGAGCAAAGTGAAGATGCCATATTCGATCCAGGAGAAAGGCACGTCATTGGCCACATCATGAGAACTCAACGCCCTTTCATGGGATTGGGATTCCTCGTTCAGTGGTTCATACTCCGGCTCGTCGGTTTTATTCCTCTGCAGAAATGACCTTATACGATCCATATTGCTAGGCGGCTTTCGTTCGAACGGGGTGAATACTGCGTCTCGAGATTACATGCGGTTCTGCGGGTCCATGGGAGTTTGAACTTGCTTAAACGACGCGACGTGGGGAACGATATACTAATATCTCAGGCCATCTTTGACGATTAGAAAGCTGTGACAGGAATGCGCTCTGTCATGACTTGAGGTAGAGGTGGGATGGAGTGAGATCTAAATGGTCATTCAGCCATAATAAATGTATCATGGGATGGAAGATAAGGCGAGAGAGCCGGGTGCCGGAGCATCACAGCGGCTTTAGCGCCGCGCTAAGTACACTATATGTGATCACTCCCAGTAAAGGAGAAGCCCACCGAAGGGCCCCTCGTCCCCCCGCATTAGGTTAAGCAATGATATTTCCTACCTAACTAGTTTCTCATTGGCTGCAGAGCTTCGACCGCAATGTACTTCAGCTTTCTTACTATGCTCAACATACATAGGTAATCTCAACTATTCAACGTACATCGCGTTTGCCAGTCTTCAGCAAGGCACTGTTCCCTAGGAGATTGGTAGCACCCCGGACACAACAGAGTAACCTAAGGATTTATTCTGCGGACCTTCTCGTTTATTAACTTATATCAGTTAACGAAGATGAGTCTTCAGACGGAAACCTCACTCCCAGCTAGGAGTGGACGGAGGGCAGATGCAAGGAGTCTTTCTGCTACCTGAATAACACTACCGCCACTCATCTCACCAAGGCATTCTAGGGAAATGATTCACCTATCAGCGTATATGGACCTTATTCGCCTGCCGGGCCTATGTCATGACGCTTCAAACCCCGTTGGTAGATAGACAGACTGTACATTGCAATAAGCCTTAAGTCCTTCGCCGCCGTGTTCAATCCCGAGCCCGCTTTGCTTATGGCCTCCGAAAGCCACACTGGGATGGATATCCGCATGCGAGTTGACCCAGATCGTCCCCACCTTGAGTTTCTTCAAGAAGCGTCGGGCCTGCGCTGGGTCATTTGTCCACACAGAAGCGCCAAGACCGTATTCCGTGTTGTTCGCTCGTTTGATCACTTCGTCTTCTTCAGACCACTTCAATAAGGGTAGGATCGGGCCTTGTTACCCACGAGGAGTCAGTAAAATTGCTGGGATTGCTGCTAGATTCGGAAGAGGCATTGGTGACAACACTGACCAAATGGTTCTTCCACGACGATCCTCGATTCGTCAGGGGGGTTATCCACGATGGTTGGGGAGACGAAGAAGCCTTTGGCCTCTCTTGGAGACCCTGTGCCGTCGTAGGCGAGCTTGAGCTGATTATCAGTGATGTCTGCAAGCAGACTCTTAACGCGGTCAAATTGGGCAGGGTTAGCGATCGGTCCGATGAAAGCATTTTCTTCGAACCCGTCGCCAACTTTGAGAGTCTTGACGAACTCAACCATCGCCATGAGTACCTTTTGGTAAACGGCCTCATGGATAAAGACCCGCTTGATAGCTATGCATACCTGGCCCGAGTTTATCAACGCCGCCATGGCAATCTTCGGCGCCACGACCTGCGGATCGACATCCTCGCACACAATTGCCGGGTCGTTGCCACCCAACTCAAGGGTTACTCGTTTAACCGTCTTGCTACAGCTTTGTAGCACTCGCTTTCCGGTGGCAGTAGAGCCAGTGAAGCTAACCTTGTCGACTCCCAGATGCTCGGTCAGCCAAGGACCTAGTTCGTCACCCCCGCTTAGCGCCTGAAAGACGCCGGGTGGGAAGTATTGTCGTCCCAGCTCAGCGAGCTTCAGTCCGCAGTACGGAGTAAAGGGCGACGGTTTCAATATGAAAGCATTGCCGGTGAGCAACGCAGGTCCTATCTTGGAAGCCGCGATGCTGATTGGGAAATTCCAAGGCACGATGCCAACAGCAACGCCAAGCGGTGTGTACCTGACAATAGCCCTGCGTTCTTCGGTGACTTCGATTACACTCTCTTCTAGAGATAGCTCGCAGAGAGCACGAAGGGACTTGACAGCAAAACCGACCTCGTAGCGAGCGAGACCTAACTAGTTGTCATAGTGAGTATGCTTAGGCTCTTTACACGATTTTCGGTCGACGTTCACCTACCGGTTTACCATTCTCCTTGGTGAGCATCCGGGCGAAGTCCTCTGAGAGGGCCTCTAGAGCGTCGGCAAACCTCTTTATCGCCTGTTGGCGCTCATTCCAGGGGACTTCGGCCCACTTCTCGGCTGCCCGTTTTGCTGCGTCTACCGCCCTGTTCACATCATCGTTTGTGCTCACGGGTACCTGGGGGTTTTCCTCTAGAGTTGATGGATTAACAGAGCAGCGGCTTTTGCTGGAGCAGACCAGGTTCCCATCAATGACATTGCAGAAGCGAGTGAAATCCAGTTCGGCGCCGCTCGTCGTCGCTCCCTTGGGAGCCATGGTTCACTGAAGTAGGATGCGTAGTTTAGGTCGAAAGTTCGTGTATCCCATTAACTTGGATTGATATTGCGGATCCGTCAGGAGTTTCAGGTTCGTCTTTGGGGTTAGATATGGGAGGGACGGGACTCCGGTCTTTGAACGTGACTGTTACTTCTTGTGCTCCTCTCAGGATGAACCAACGGGTGGTGCAGCAGACTGACACAAGGGACTACGCAATGAAATGGGGTTGGAGTTGGGTGCAGTCGTTGGGCACAAATTGAGTTGCATTTCCAAGCGGGGTCGGCGATGGTCCATAAAATGCTGACCTGACAATGCATGCAGTTTCCCATAGCATCAAGGTACGCCTGACATTTTTCTTCCCAAGCGTTGATCAAGGTGTTTTGCATCCAACACGACTTTAATGAGCCCTGTCCCGCTTCAACTATCGAACCATTCATGCTTTTCATTTGTGACCTCTGCCGAGCTGAGCGGACAGAAGCAAATATGAGCAACCAACCCTCTGACACGTTTGACCAGAAGGAGCCGAATCGAGCCGTGTTGTGCCTCCTCACCACGATAGCTTCGTGGACATACCCAGCCTCACTACCTCGCACAGAGCGGGTCTCGGCCGTGAGATACTGTACACTGCCCTGGGAAACGTCTTTCTAAAGCAAGGAACCTCTTCTCGATTGCTGCTCGTGCGGGCCGAATTGGCTGGCCTTCGGTTCGGGGCTAAGACGATTCCCATCCGAAGGCTTTTGAGTTTCCCGTGTCCCGACAGCGGGAAGTCGATCGATGATGTATACATGCCGCGTCTGAGATCTCTATGGCTTATTCCCAGGACACGGTTTAAACTCCGTCCCTTCAAAGAAGTATAAGAATCGCAAGAGTATTCGTCGTAAGGAATAATAATAGCTCCCCCTATTTCGATATCTCATCAAGATCTGGGCCCCCGATGATGTATACTCCCCCGTAGCATTCTCTGTGGACTAGTGACCTTCAGACACTGCCAGGGTCGTGTATGTGAACGGAGAATGCGGGTAAGTCCGGAGAGGATATCTTCTCAGAACAAGGTCCTTACTTGAAGCTCGATTTACGTGATGGGTTAAAAAGGTGTCTAAAGGCTTTAGCAGAGCATGTTCTCCGTGCGTAAGTTACAGTCGATCGTCGTGATCCCGCTGTCCCCTCCCTGCCTCCCCTTTCAATCTAAAAGCAGATTTGGTGGCTCCCGACATGAGTTGCCGGAGTTATAATATCTTGTCTACCTTCTGAACTGATAGATAATCTATTGGGGTCGAATAGCGGATAGGAAGGATCTTCTGCAGCCAGCTAAATTCGCCGCTGCTTGTCCTAGCTGCTGACGCCGCTCAAATTAGCTATGCATCGCATCGTCAGAACCGAGTTACCGCATACCTATCTACACACTCTCTCTCAACGTCTATTCTCAATCAGGCCTTTTAGTAATCAAGATAGGCGTATCGAACCCAGCCGTCCGTTGTTCGACTTTCTAGTAGCTTTAAGCTCAGCTGTGCCTGAGGCTCCCCGTCAACCACATTAATAACTTGCGACATGTTGAGTTGACCGGGATCCAACTACATATGATGAAGCCCCCATCGTCCTGACCGAACAGTCGGCACAAGCGAACTCTTAAACTGAGTGATAGGTGAGCCACGTTTTCCCTTCCCAACCCTTGATATAGGTTTCGAATCCCGGTCCATAGGAGACCCAAGCATAACTATTTAGTTTGAGACCATGATATTCTGGAGTTACGTACGATTCATACCAATATTTATACTGGGTTCTACCCCGCTGATGCCGACACATGAAGACACTAACATTGTTACGACTCCTTTATATGGCGTATGTGCTCTGTGTATTCGGCGGCCTAAGTTAGCTAGGAGAAAGCCTACTGATATCTAAGCATATACGGAGCTCTCGAGCCGGAACCTATGACATTATACTTTGCTCGCCCGACGGAGTCAAGGTCCCGTTTCTTTGTTGCATCACGCCAACGAATTCGGTTTTGCTCTAATGTCGATGCAACAAAGCCATCTTAATGATTCGATTACTGCGTATACTTAAGGGTTTGAGCCTGACTGCTAGTCAGACTAGCTGTCAGAGAGTAGTGCAACAGCGTGAAAGGCGGAAAAAGTAACAGTCTTGCAGGTAGGTAGCAGTAGATTAGACCAGTAACGCCTGCTCCTTTTCCAATATGTGGTAGGAAAAGAGCCCTATATATACACCTAACACCCCTGTATAACCCCATGTATAGCCCCTTTTCTAGAAGATTCCACATTGGTACGTGACACTAGCTTCTCTTTGTTCGTTTGCTTACCAACCACAATGCATTCTACGCCTAGTGGAGGACCATGGTGGACTCCTCGCAAGTCCGAATACTGACGCCTCTGACATCAGAAAATTTGATCTCATGTACCAATCTTCGTCCCGGTCCCTAATCTCCCCTTGTCGAGCCCGGCAACTGGATATCAGCAGGAAGAACCCCCCAAAGAGTGGAGGAAGTGCGATTGCTTCAGGATGATATGACATAAAGGGTGGTCCCAGTCCGCACTCTGGCGTCCGAGCTGTCGATGACGCCAACGCGAATGCAACCATGCCACATTCCCATATGAGCGCAGACGTTGCGTCTCAGCCAATATCTTCATCGTCGCAAGTCGACTCAGAGTCAACTACCACGGTTGAACCTTACTTCGAGCCATTGAAGACTACGGCAGCGCGCCTCGGAATAAGAGACCAACCGTCGAACAAGGCAAAAGCAGCATTACAACCGAAGAAGACTTGTTCCGGGTTATCTCACGGTGGAGGAGTTCGTTTCCCGTGCGGAGTCAAAAGAGGAGCAGGATGCGATGGAACGGTTGATGTCTCGCTTGTTTGGGGAGGCCCGTGAACGGCAAAGCGAGGAAGACAAGACCAGAGATGTCGGCTTCATTTTCCGGGACCTTAGAGTGAAAGGTGTCTGCCTGGGGGCCAGCTTCCAACCTACGGTCGGCGACGTCTTCTTGTGCTTGCCTCAGTTTCTAAAGAACTTGTTTAGCAAAGGCCCGAAGCCCGTTATTGCCAAGCCCCCTGTGCGGGACCTCATCCCTAACTTCACCGGTTGTGTACGTCCGGGAGAGATCTTGTTGGTATTGGGTCGGCCTGGCTCAGGATGTACGACGTTTCTCAAGACATTTTGCAACCAACGCGCAGGCTTTGAGAATGTCCTTGGGTGATATTGCTTACGGCAGCACGGATGCCAAGACTATGGCCAAGGACTTCAGGGTTGAGATCATCTATGTCGCAGAAAAGCACCCCCCTATAGAGCCCATTAGAGCTTCAGGGATCATTCGGGACAACGTTGTCCCGTTCCGAAGCCCTATATCAGTGGATCACCCACAACTAGTGGGATCACCGTTTCTAGCTTCCTAGATATCAGACAATATCAGAATATCCTCTGAAGAGCTGTGCAGCTGCTCCCTAGTAAGTGTGACAATCTACAACCCGGAAGATGACTTACATTATGCAACAGTTACTCCAACAATATCGGCTGCATTAATGTCGGCGCCGCCCTCGACTAGCGCTCGCATAACGGCTTTGTGCCCGTTCTTTGCTGCCCACCATAGCGGCGTCTGGCTTTTATAATCTTTCGAATCCGGATCGACTTTCTTCGTAGTAAGCAATAGCTTGACGACGGCCTCATGCCCGTTCTCTGCTGCCCCCGATAACGGTGTTTGGCCCCAAAAATCATCCTTCGAATCGGGATCGACTTTTTCGGTAGCAAGCAATAACTTGACGACGGTCTCGTGCCCGTTCCGTGCTACCCACAATAACGGCGTCTGGCCATTATTATCTTTCGAATCGGGATCGACTTTTTCGGTACCAAGCAATAGCTTGACGACGGCCTCGTGCCCGTTCCGTGCTGCCCCGAATAACGGCGTATGGCCATTATTATCTTTCGAGTCGGGATCGACTTTTTCGGTAGCAAGCAATAGCTTGACGACGGCCTCATGCCCGTTCTCTGCTGCCCCCGATAACGGTGTTTGGCCCCTAAAATCATCCTTCGAATCGGGATCGACTTTTTCGGTAGCAAGCAATAACTTGACGACGGTCTCGTGCCCGTTCCGTGCTGCCCACGATAACGGCGTCTGGCCCCTATTATTTTTCGAGTCCGGATCGACTTTTTCGGTAGCAAGCAATAGCTTGACGACGGCCTCGTGCCCGTTCTGTGCTGCCCACAATAACGGCGTTTGGCCCCAAATATCATCCTTCGAGTTGGGATCGACATTTTCTGTACCAAGCAATAGCTTGACGACGGCCTCGTGCCCGTTCCACGCTGCCCACGATAGCGGTGTCCGGCCATGGCTATCTTTCATATCCGTGTTGCATTCCCTTATCAGACTCTTGACTGCTTTATGAAGACCAAAGTATGCCGCTAGGTGTAGCGCATTCATTTCCTTTGGGACATCTTGGCTATAACCCCTGTATCGATAGCCAGTAACCATAAGTGCTTGGCTTGATGCCTTAACTTCAGCCGGCTTCTGAAGAAACCGTAGATAGCATTGACATGGCGAGATAGCCCGAGCATGATGTCCCCAATTCCGAGCAGCGTAATCGTAAAGAAGATGTGACTTAAACCGTTGCTCGAACTCTTCGTCTGTTTTGCAATACCCGTTTGTGAATGCTGAAAAGGAAAGGTACGTAGAACACGTTGTTGTGATATTTAACCGGGCATCGGGGAACCATCGATCGTGTGTTCGGTCGAAGTATTCTTGTGTTGTATAGTGGACAAGTCGGATAATACTGCTTTCTTCATCGACCGTAACTAGTCCAGCACATATGGAGATCATGTCTTCAATTTGTGGAAGGTTCTCTTTGTCGAGTTCTGGTTCATTGATCTCTACTGCCAGCGCATGTTGGAGTTCCCATTTGGTCAGCGGCCTTTCTGCAAAAGTGATCCACGACAGGACTTGTTTGGCACGCTCTTTCTGGTCTGGAAGCTGACTTTCAATTCGTTCCATAGCGCCGTTGTAAGCAGTGTCGTAGGCATTTGACCCAGTCACCAGATTTTGCAATGCTTTCCGTAAAGCCCTGGGTGTGTCTTTGCCTCTTAGGGAATCAAAATGGAGATGTGTAAGCAAGAACCTCTCCAAATTAGCATGGTTTACTCCGTTTGCTCGGTTATACTTACATTCCATCAACGGCTTTCACTATACTCGACGAAATTTCGTCTTGAAGGTCAGGTCTTTCGTCGACAAACCTTGGAAGCTGCGACATGCGGCCATTCAAATATTTGCGGATATCGTCTTCACTGGCACGGACTTCTATGGTTAAGCTGTCTCTAAAGTTTCCCATAACTTCCGGTATAGGCCTAGACGTCGCAAAAACGTTTGCTCTAGCTTTAGTCCGAAGATTAAAAACCTCGGACAAGAATTGCCTCCGGCAATCGTCCGACGTTTGGCATTCATCAAGTGCATCAACAATAATAAAGGTCCTTGAGAAGACTGCAGCAACCGACTGAAGAACCTTGGAGACCTCGTCCAGTGTTGGTTTTGTCCGTCTTGGAAAGTGTCGATTATAAAGGTCTCTAAGAGTCGATGGTAAAGAGCGTTGTCTCTGAAGCAACTGCTTCAATAGGCTGGAAATCAAACTCTCCGGCTTTTGTTCGTCTTTGCGATTGAAATTGCAGTAGATATACGCAATCCCGACAGTATCTTCGGCGTAGAATCTCCGATCGAGGTCGTCCACTACAGTTGATGTAAGAATTGTCTTTCCAGCCCCAGGAATCCCTGTACAGAACAGAGTCTCGTTCATCTCTTTCAGCCAAATTTGGTACTGTTCACAGTTGAAAAGCCATTGTCCTGTTCCTGGTTCTCGTCTTCTCAGGTAGTCGGTTTGTTGTGACCCATAGTCAATCGGTGTGAGCCAATTCAAAACCTCAAGGTCCTCCTGCCTAGATAGGCTGTACCGGATTTGTCCAACATCTCTTTTGATTTCAACAACTTCAGATCTTGTCAAAAATTTCACTGTATTGGTAAAAGGGTCTGGTCTTGACTAACCGTGACTGATCACTTCTTTTGCTGACCGTTCTCGGTCAACCTCATCCGACTGTACATAGCCCAACAGTTCCTTGGCAAATGCAGCTGCGACGGCAGCCGCATGTTCCTCCCAGATTTTGTTCTTGTGTGAATCCGCATAATCACAGATCCCTCGTATGACGATACAAGGAAAGTTGTCCATTAATCCCGCAGCCTCCATTTCAACACAAAGCACGGCGCCACCAAGATCCCGGCGAAGCGTGTCTCGGAGGGTAGATTTTTTGATAACGCTATTGCCAGATGCGATCAGGCCATAGTGCACACGCATATCTCGGGGCTTCCTCTTGACAACTTGGGTCTTATCGCAATATTTGCAGCACTCTTCCTCCTCATCACCATCCCCGTCGCTGTAGTCCGGAGTAATATGTTCTCCGGTACAATTTTCGCTAACATGGTGGTACTCTGCCTTGAACAATACATCTTTCATCGAATCAGACCTTAGGTATTTTGGTACCAATCGAGGCCATTTCTCTTTCAGTTCGTCCAGATACCTTGGTATCTTGGGCCCCCTCATTTCATGTTCCGATTCTAAGTTCGCTAGGGCAGTAAGCAGCAAGGTGGGTGGATTGTTCAGGGCCCCGGTTCGCTTGAACTTGTCGTCTTGTTCTGCTTTGCCCAAGTCCCACTGGACCACTCCGGGATACTCGTCAACGGGTACGCTAACCACGACGTCGCCCAATCTAACCTTCGGTGGAATGCCGCGACCGATGCCAACCATCAAGCCGAACTTTATGGACGGGAAGGTATTAATCATCTGAATCGCGACGGTTGCTGCGGGAGTGGTGCCAATCTTGCCTTTAGGGAGGCAGGCTATGACAATGTTGTAGTTGCCGATGGATCCCAAGGCATACGTGTTGTGGTCGTTTGGCGGTTTAGACAGGTCGGCATGTCTCTGATCCAGCATAGCTATTGCCGCCGTCCGCTCTTTGGGCAGTGCACACACCCATCCCACAGTATAATCGTTATGGGTTCGAGGCTCGGTAGCCATCTGGGGCTTGTCCTGGTGCTGCGATAGAGCCTAGAACGGAGGTTTCCTGCTGAAAAACTCCAAATCTGATTGAATTGAACTTTGTCTTCAATATAGAGTCAGTTCGAGAAGTTCAAAACAACAACATTTGATAGGCCTTTCACATAGGGCATAACGTTAGATTTTGCTAAGTGATGATAAGGTCAAATCCAAAGGAAAGAAGAGGGGTGGAATGAAAGAGGGAGTAAAGGAATACTTCATTCAGCTTGGCGAACTAGTGGGCATATATAAGCGCCATGGCTTCCATCACATCTGCAATACGACCTCCATTTCTATGACTGATTGGCCAAAAATTCTCCATCCCCAAAACCTTTTTTCTGTAATGGAATAAACTTGAACTTATAGGTTAAATCATGCAGGGTAGCGGAAATTCGTGGCAAAGCCATAGGCCTGCAAAACATATGGTAGGAAGCGAACAAATCAAGCGCTGGAGTTGGAAAGCAAAAGGAGGGGGGTGCAGTGTTGGGCATTGTCGCAACTGGATATGCCAAAGATGGTTGCCCTGTCGGTACTATGATATAGAGCTAGTTACAGACGCGCGCCGACAGCCTTGCGAGTTCTGTCAATATGCGACGGGTGACGAGTTTCGGAAGACAGTTCAGCATCTATTACAGCGATATCTGGCGTGACTTCGGCATTGTCTGCGGTTTTATTGTCTTCAAATACGCCATTGTCTACCTCGCGACGTTCTTGAGATTCAAGGGCAAGAACCCGCTAGGTGGGATGCTGGCGATCCTGAAACAGGAAGCAGGCAAACTGATACATCATCCTGAGTAAGCAGTGGGGTCAGCTGTAGGTTGGAGTGCATACCATGGAGCTGACAGTAATAAACAAACCCCAATGGTCTTGTTAGAGCAACGGGATATACTGAGAGTGGCTGAAGCTAGCGTGATGTCTAGCCACTGACTCATAAGAGGCTAATCATGCTTATCAAATACGGGTTGTTTTTATATCACAGCTTCTTCTCGATCCCGTCATCGAAAAGGTAAATATAGAGCAACTTTATGCTCGTTCATTGACTAGACATGCTTCTATATCGTGAGTAGGAGGGCATCCAGTGGTGTCGACTGATAATTAACTATTTCTTAAGCTGCCAATATTATGAATCCACTATACTGTCCTGTACTCTTTGGACTTTCGATGTAAGATGACTCTAAGATGGTTACTCTGTGTCAAGATTCACCTATTATGAAACCCCAAAGAATCACACTCCGATGTAAGGCTTTACTTTTGGACGAGCCTCATGCCTATGAAGCCCCCGTTTTGAAGGCAGTGTACTTTCAGGGGTCGGTTCCATGACAACTCTGTTCCCTCTGAAACTCATATGACTATACTTACTGGGCCCTCACGAATAGTTGGCCACAATATTAGGACTAATCCATATCACCTAAGCAGTTAAGCTATACTAATAAACATATGGGCGAAGCAAAGTAGTAGATATTATAGTAAAACTCACGTTGACCTAAGTGAGCCACCTGAATAACGCTTCCCACGTCTACTCAGAATATGAATCAAGTGAAGTGACCTTGATTTTGTCTGGAATACTGGTATTAGAATTACTACGTCAGAATTCGAAGGCCACCCTCCATATTCCAGGCTCCCTTCTTCACATATCTCCTCCAGCCTCTCTTTGACCACATTTCAACCGTCTTCCATCTTCAACACAGACCCAGTCAACAACCTACAACGGAATTTGGCTGCCCGGAACGAATATTTGCAAACTTCAACTCAGTAAAGGAGCAGCCATAGCAACACAGGCACGTACCTTTTCTCCCTTCTCCTCAGCAACGCACCCATCACCAGCACTTACTCCCTCCCACCCACATACTTCCCTCCCGCCTTTCCTGTTAACTTCTGCCATCCCGCACACCCAACTCTTGCGATTTCTCGACTAGTGACTCGCCATCTATCACCACACCCGTAATCCATTCAGCAGGTAATACTATCTCGCTTATGAATCCCTTTCCTCGTTATCTATTCTCCCATCTTGCCTGCAACGATCAAAACAGCTTCTTTAATGTCGAGTACTGACCACGCAATTTGCACCCTTTGAACCTGATCCTGATCTCCCACCCATCTGCCGCTCTCCTCTGCTCTCTTCTATCTACGCTTCTTCCACTCTACGATGCTTCTGTCATTATTTCTTTTTCCCATAATTATCCTCTTCCACCCTCATTCCCTTTCATCTCAATACCCACCATGCTTGTCCCTTTGCACAGGCAATGTTGACCATCTTCTCTCTTTTCTGCCCTCACCCTTGGCTCTTCCATCTTCGCTTTATTTTTGTTATAATTGTATATTCTTTCTTCGTCTCCCATCCTCGGTACTCATCATGTTCGTCCGTTTTGACTCTCTATATCTGCCATCCTCGCCATCCCCCATGTTCGTCATCTTCCATCGTCACCCTCACACTTTTCTCGCCTCCGTTAGCTCTCTCCCCTTTTTATATTTTATTTTTATTTTTATTTTTTCCCCCGCTTTTTCTTTCCTCTACTCGCTCTCTCATCTGCCATCACCTCTGCCTCCCACTCTTACCCTCTCCTATCGCACCCTCACCTCTTGTTCACCACGTTTCCTCCCTTCTCTTCATCCTTCATCCTCGGACATAATCACTATGGCAACGTCAACTAACATCTACAAGCCTCGACTCGATCACTCTGCCTTCGAAATAATAAATGAAGTAAGTTCACCATTCTCCTAGCCCTTTCCTCAGCTCATCGCTGTTGAGTCACCTCAGTTCATAGCAGCGAGACGAAAACCCGCTCTTGAGCAGAGTGCCCGCTTCACTTCACTTCCACTTCACCTTCACCCCCAACCTGCCATGAGATTATACTTACAATTCTAGTATTTACAGCGGCCACCGCACCATTCACGAGAACGGATAATTTGAGAGGAATGTTTATTTAATGACAATACACATTCGACAACTCAGCGCCAGGAGCCAACTCGGACATTCTCAGTATTATAACCCGAACGTTCTGCATTCGCTTCGAACGATTTTATCCTTGACGGACTTGAATTATTTCCAACCGACATTCGCCTATTTATCCGCCCCTCATAGCACAGTGTAGAGGGCATTACTCTCCGGCGGTATTTGCTTACCGATCAACGCTCTGTTTATTGACTACCTCACCAACAGATCGGATGAAATTAGTATATCCTGCGGCTCGAATATTTATCACTTGACAAATGACACATCAACATCACCTTGTTAGGTCTCGCATCTGGTTCACCATTGGTACGTCGTCTTCTTTGTCTTTTGTTTCTGCGCTTTCCTCTTTTCCACCCCGCCAGCTCGCAACCACCACAAGAGTGTTACGCATACCTTTTGGCCGTCGCAAGACACCCTCGGAGCAATTCGAGGGCTTCGGTCCCTGGACCCCTCCCTTCACGGGTTGGGAGGTTAAGCTCAAGAGTTCCCACCTTTGCCCCGGACTCCAGCATGGACGAGGTCGCCTCCCCGTGCCTGAGACCACTGGAGTATTCCATCGCCGCCTGTAGGGGGTATCCCTGGGTATCGTCTAGGAGGTTTATCCTGCGGTCAGTACCCGGCTCTTTGAGGCGATGGCCATCGATGCGCACCAGTGGAAGGTAACAGCCCTTGATACTTCCGACGAGGATGGACACGGTGTTCGAGCTGCTCCGCTGTGAAAGTCCGAGTGAGGTCGCCCGGTTCTTTGGTAGGCCCCATCAGAACTCCCTTCAGCCGCCCCACGTTTTCTCCTTTACTAGTGGGATTCGCCTTCGGGCTTGAGTTAGTAGCCTTTGGTCCCTTGCTTTCCGACATGGTCTTTTGAAGTTCTGGGGTGGACCGAGACTGGCCATTGCAAGGTGTATGGAACGTACGTGTCCAGCGACCATCATCGAGTGCTTGGGGAGAAGTCGGGACTAATACTTTGGGTGGGATCCTTCTCCGGATGCGGGGCATTCGGGCCTGCAGTCTGTTCTTCAGTACGGGATTTACTGGCCCTTTTCGGGAGACTTTATGCCAGACTCGCAACGCCGTGGTGGTCGGCTGGCGTAGTGCTTGTTTCTGCTTTTCTGCTTTTTGTGCGCTCTCATTTTCCCGTTGCTGCTACCTTTCCTGCTTCTCCACCTCCCCTCCCAGCCTTTTCCTATGTCGACCCTTTCCTATGTCGACCCTTTCCTATGTCGACCCTTTCCTATGTCGACCCTTTCCTATGTCGACCCTTTCCTATGTTCTCTTTTTGGTCTGTCTTTGTTTTTGATTTGATACCCTCTTGGTGAACACGTTAACTACACACAGGTCTTGCTGAGTTCAAATCTTTTGCCTTCTCCGGGGCTACTCTCCCGTCGCCTGATATTACACTGTCTCCAGGTGACGAAACTATCTTTCTACTTTTCATTGCTTGCTCCAGTTTTACTAGGGATGCGACGAAGAGAACAAGTTACAGTAGTCTACGCTTACTCCAGACTATGCCAGTCTGTGGCTTGGGAAGCAACGCTCATGTGGGATGGCTTGGCGCATCTGAGATCGATGGATCATAAACTTCACGGCCATGCAACTGGTATGCAGTAATTATTCAATGTCAGGTCTATGTAATGGCTATGGTGGGGGGCCTGGGTTCAAGCCGGCTAGTCGTTTACTTACTTAGTCTAACGGTGGCGTCACGAGGAGACATGAGATGAGGCGGGTTGGGATAGACTGGGGGTATTACGCTGGTTGTATCTAGGGCCGCCTAATTCCAGGCTCATCTTCATGACCAACTACAGCATGTTGAATAGTACCAGTCTCCGGCCTGCATGCTCCCAAGGCTGTACGCTGGAGTTCTTGTTGCCTTATTAAGGGAACTCTTAGTGTGGGTAGTCTTGGTGGAAAGAGGTATTGCCGGAAAATGCTCGAGGCACATGGCTCTCAAATATCGGTAGGCATGATTGGACTCTCTGCGATGTGTCACATGACGGCCAATACTAGACTTTCAAAGCCAGGGTAAACTGTATTGAAGGAGGTAATACCGAAAAACGTATGCCTAGGCCCCAAAATCGTCGTTCCTGTTAACAAGGAGCCAGTACGGCAAGGTTTCTCGTGATACAACCTTTTTCAGTCAGCTCTTCGTCCAGACAGGGCTGCGTAGACTCATCCAACACGGGGATTCTCTGCGCGGAGGGATATCTCGCTGCCTTCTAACAGCTGCACCCACAGTCGTCGCAGGCGTCAACAACCTGGCTGCAAGGCATATCCGTCTTACACTCATTGTCATAGGTACAGGTGTACTAGTCGCCGAAGCTACCGCTCCTGGCAGTCCAGCACTAGGCGCCTTTGGCACACTCAGTATTAGCATATAATTATCAAGTTGCGTCATAGGTGACGCTGCGACGACTGCCAAAATAGCAGCAGCGTGTCGAGAGAGGGGAAATAAAAGTGACGAGCGCTGTGCACGCTGCCATCATCCGCGTCACCGCCGGGTTTCTTCAGCACCCGCTCTCCTAAGTGCTATGCAGCTTTGTGCCCGTCAACCTGCGCCGGTCACTCGAGGCTGTTGCCACTCCGGAGTCCAAGGCCGTCTCCAAAGTTCTCGGCCTGTACTTTTCGGGCCTGCCTGTGTGTGTTGATTCGGTGGTGCCCGAGGAGGGGAAGAGCATAAAAGGTTTCGAGGGTATCGCGCGTGACCTCGCCGCTGTTTATGCGCGCGATCTACTTCAGTCCTGGGACGCGGGTGATGGCAGCGGCCGCAAGATTAGCTTGCTGTATCTGGCATGACCATACATGTGACGCACGCGGCTCTATTCGGCGCTCCGGTACCGGAAGGTCGTCCGCACGTACAGACGCCGGATCTCAGCAATCTTGTCAAGGTGGACACGCATTTGCAAAGAGAGCACGGTTCTGCCGACCCTGGGGAAGATTGAAGGAGCTGGTGTCTGGATCGGGACCGAGATGTTGAACTGGTGCGTCCAGTTTCAGGCCTGGAGCTGGAGGGGTGAGCTGAACCTAAGGGCATGCTTTAACTTAAGTTATTATGAGAAGGAGTTTGTCGGCGATCCTTGGCAAGGTAATTCAAGAATTGCTGCTAGGATGTGATATTGAGACGTAGTAGAAGGAAACCTTCGTAGAGAGCAAATAATCTGTCACTCGTCCTGAAATGGCTAAATATCTACTAAGACGAAGATTGTATCACTAGCACCGGCAAACGACACGATATAGTCCACATACGCTTGGTCCGACTGCTCATTCACTGTGGACTGATATCTGTACTCTTGGCTATCTCCTCCCAGTCGTCACAGATCTTCAGCATGTTCTCGCACTTAGCCCTAATCCTTGCCCAGCCGTCACTTCCAAGCGGCACCCGCAACGGAACTTGCTTTCCAGCAGCTACGCCGGTGCCCTTGACAAGGTCGATCATGATAGCGACCGCCTTTTCAGCATCGCCAGGCTCGTTACCCGCTATACCGGCCTCGGCTTTGCAAACAGCAGCGTTGAACTCGGCGTAATCCGGTATTCGCGGGGGCACATGGTTAATGTTATGAAATGCCCGCGTGCGGAAGTATCCAGGTTCGGCAATCAACACCTTTACGCCCGGTGCGAATATGGCTAGCTCTTGAGCGAGACACTCCACAGCGCCTGGCAGGAATATGTCAGTCATTCCTCTAGCCCAATGGGCCTCTGCCGCGGAGAGAGCATTCATGGCATACCTTCTAGAGCGAACTTGCTCGCACAATAGCCGGCCGCACTGGGATCAGCATGCCACCCCGCCTGCGAGCTCATATAGAAAAGCGTGCCGTTTCCTTTGGAACGGAGTCTCGGAAGCAATGCTCGGGTGATATTAAGAGGGCCATGGAAATTAGTCTTGAAGGCGTCTTCCATATCCTGCTGACTGATATTGTGCGGGTCAGTCGACGCACTCCACATTCTCACTGAAAATTTAACGGGTAAAAGCGTAGATCTTACGTTAGCTCCTCGACTGCACCGCTCAAAATGTAGCCAGCATTGTTAACAACCACATCAATCCCGCCGGGGTATATGTTCCATGCTTCTGCCATTTTGGCATTGATTTCTGCTGGTGGAGCCGAAACATCAAGTTCAAGAATACTGGCGCCGGTATCCTCGAGATGAGCGAGCTTCGTTTGTGCATTACGCCCGGCTGCGATGACGTTGTCTCCCGATGCGCGAAGCTGACGGACAAACAGCTCACCGAAGCCGGTGGAGCAACCGGTAATTAACCAAGTCTGAGGCATTATCGTCTCGGTCGAGTCTCGACTCGGACTGTTGGCAAGAGTAGACGTTGATCTCTTGTGTGTTGAAGAAGTGATAGATTCTCCTAACTGAGGTGCTCGAAGACTGGCGTCGACGGATGCACGTGGGGGACGAAGAGACATCCCCCTAAGTCGGTTAATGCAGTTGGCTGCATGCTGTAGAATATAAAAACGTGTCCCCCGGTGAATCTGAGCTAAGACCGCAGTGTGGAGAACTGCGTTGCTTAACCTTGCCCAGTTGCTGTGCCAGAGGCCAAGAGTCACCTATCGGGTAACGCATTTACAGGGTCTTAAGAGCGCGAAATATGCAGCGAGTGTTGCAACAATCCCTCGCTGCAAGGCTACCATGTATGTATCCTACATGTATGCAGAGCTCGAAGCAACAACTCAATTAAGTCCATGGGTCCGGTCCGCACCCCTGCAGCCCTATCAGCCCCGGTCTCCCCCCTTTCTTACGACAACGTGGCACAACGCAACAAAGCTACATTCTTATGTAACCCCACACATATTTCCACCAGTCAATTCTATCTATCTACAATAGCTTCGCTTCAGTGGGATGGGTGGCCATCAAGGGTGAAGCTCAATGGATCGATTCGCCTTGGCGGTTGCGCATCGGACTGGATTACGTAGAGTTGCTTTTGACAGATGAAGATAGTCCTCTTCAATGTCAATAAATTAATCATGAGACGAATATAAGCAAGTAGAACACAGAAACAGCTCTGGGAGTAGCTCCGATAGATCGCCATTTTGTTTTAGCCTGGGCGTAAGAGGTCCCGCTGCCGGTTGCCTAGTTAGGCCAAATGCATAGACATGCTTGTGTCGACCCTCCAGGTTCCGTCTTACAATGTCTGTACCGCTCCATTCCTCTCGATAAGTCACAAGAAATGCGTTGAACCATTAAGAGTGGGCCGCGACTCCAAGAGAGTAAGAACTACGGAGGCTCTGTCATGGGATGCATACCGGTATCTGGTGGCCAAGTAACCGGGAGTTTTACGGAGGGCTGCTGGCGCATACATTGCTTCAACCCCTTTCATCGTCCGTAAAAGTATGATCCGAAATACGGGTCGATAGGTACGGGTCAACGCCGATATGGGGTTCTCGCGTCGCGTCGAGAGGTGCATATACATCCCAGTATTTATCAAGGATCCAAAAGTAGCTCCAGACGTCCATACTACCCATCGACTGTCCAACCGTAAGGGATCGCTTGCAATCCATCGTCTTGGACGGTAGTTGAAGTGGATTGAATTGCTCCCAACTTTGGGTGCCCTTGTCACAATCTTCGCGTCGCTTGCCGTGCTGTCTTCCGAATGAGCATTTTGCTTCCCCATCTTGTCAGTCACCGAATGGCGAAGGATCTAGGGGAGGCGCACGGCGCAAGGACTCGGAGATACTACCTACTCCTGTAAGTAGGTAATGAGAGATTTATAGCTGCCTACGTAGGTGTCATTCACGAGTTAGCAGATGGGGAGAAACGGCTTAGAAACGGTAGGTCAATACTCTAACATATGCAAGGCCACGGGGAGACCTCCATACGTTGTAAAACTCGAATTTAAAGATACTTGCATATCGCGGGTATACCATCCGAGAACAAAGCTAAACGTACGTACGTAACATTTCTATTATGGAAAGTCTATACACATTCGCTCGGCTGCTGGGTATCTCAATGCTGTACTGTAAACGCATCTTCCACCCATCCAGTGCTCATTGAACTCCTATCCTACGCCATTGCCACTACCCGTATCCTCATCAAATCGCATCACTGCGGCATATCCCTGCCCAAGTCGGGACTTATTTTCTAACAAACAGATTCGTCTGTGAACCCCAGAACGGATTCGGCTGGAAACTGGTCCGGTTTCCGCCGGGTCTGCTCTCCAGCTCGTTCGCGTCGTCCAGCAGGGCCGACTTGTCATCGGGCCTGTCGTCGTCGTCCACGGGCGGTGCGCATCTGATCTCGCCCCTGAGAATCTCGACCACCGAGACGAGCGGCAGCAACAACATGCCGACCGAGAGCAGCGAGCCGAAGCTCCAGACGCGCTCCCCCTCGTCGCGCATGGGGACGGGCGGCTCGCCGAACGCCTGCGCCATGATGACGACGCGGGCCGTGGCGCCGACCGCGCTCGCCGTCATGAGCACCAGCCCCACCAGCTGGATGATCTGATAGAACCTCTGCGTCCTCGCGTGGAGATACCACGTGGCGAGGGCGAATATCACAACGTTGCCTGCGATCACGGCGATGGTGCCCACGTACGCGGTGCCTAAGCTGCCCCCGGTCGCCGAGTGCGTGGCCTCGGAGGGGACGTCCGGGCTCCAGACACATGCGATGGGCAGCGTCGAGTCGCTGAGGCCCGTCTGCACGCCGCGCAGGACGAATATGCCGTAGACACACGACAGGACGAGGTTGCAGAACATGAGCAGTTGCCGCAGCCAACGCAGGATCCAGTCCCTCCGGAAGTCGTGCACGAGGGCGATCAGGGTCGCGTTGTGGACGGCCATCGACAGCAGCGAAAGCATCCAGATGATGAAAAAGTGGTATGGCACCATCGTCGACGTCTTCGCCAGCCCCACGCTCTGTATCCCAATGCCTGTCAGGATCTGCTGGTCTGAATATGCGTTCAGCAGCTTGCGACGTAGGATGGACGGTTGGATGGCAGAGGAGCGCATCTCCTGCAGTATCAAGGTCGCGCTGATTGCTAATGCGATTGCGGCTGTCGCAATGAAGGAGAGCAGCACCTAAACGATAGTAACACCGCTGGTCAGCCTACTATTGATGTAGGTATGGACTATACTTCGTACAGAGGCGTAGGATACGCGGATATGAGCGTAGTCGTAGTGCTTCGGTACTTTGCCCATCGAGAATTATTACCGACTTACCCCAATGCCTGCGACGCCTGCATCGCTCGAGACGTGTTCCGGAATAGATGAACAGTTCGCTGCCATATTGGGCGGTTTGAGTCCTTCTGCCTCTCCTTGCTTTTGCTTGCCAAATCTCTTCCTTAGCACAACTATTGAGCCCAATCCGAAGCTTCAAAATTCCCAGTAAACGAAGGCGCTCGTCGAATCTGATCCGGCAAAGCGCCCCTCCTGATAAGTGGTTGAAATTAATAATGGCGAGGTTCTGAAGTCGCATAAAAGACTTCGGGAGAGGAAGACGAAGGGATGTACGTTGCCATGTCAGCTTCTTATGTTGTCAGTGGCATTCCCTGCCTCTTGAATGAGCATCACATAACCACCTGTTTGTCTTATGTAAGTGAACCCTTGTTTGAGTACAAAGGAATGCCTCCGCCTTATGACGTCTGGCTCCAGCAAGCGCGACGATGAAACCTATTGAAGGGGTGCCTAGACGGGAAGCCACCTCTTGACTGGATGGCAATCAACGAGGAGCAGGCGGGGCCGGCGGCAATTGGGCGGCTGCAGCCACGTAGTAAGCTTGCCAAGGGCGCCCTTAAGCGTGAGTAAAAATCCAGATGTAATAATACTGCTCGGAGCCTTCTCACTTTCGCTTTTTCGATCTTACAAGTGTCTCTTGAGCAATCACATTCATTGCGGTGTTTCTGACTTGGGAGATGACCCCGTCGTTGGAGAGCTGACCAACATTTCGAAGTTGTCGCCCATGTCAACTCCTGGACGGCAGTTCATCAGAGGTAGTATGAGAGAATATAGCCACTCATTGGCATACGACTACCAAACCTGTGCTAGTTATGGGTGAATTAGCTCCCATGAGTATTGCGAATCGGATCTATCCAAATCGTAGTAACTTAATCATACGAGGATGGTCGCGGCTGCATAGACTCCGAGTATCGCAGTTTAACGGAGTTTTGATACAGGTAGATACTTACAGTAAGCGTCTCCACGTGTAATGATATCTAGTTGATAGGAAAGAATGTTTTGACGAAGAGTACGACGTACATACTTCGTATGATCCCTTAAAAGCTGCCGAGGGAGTGGCAGCTGCCAAATCAAGATCCGCCAGCTGACATTATACTTGAGCAAAACGTCATTACTATCGCCCCGAGAAGCATTGACTTGTTTATTTTCCAAGCCCATCACAAACAGCCGTACTAAATCAGCCTCTGTCACATCACCATCGCAATGGGGTTGGTAGATTATTCCGACTCCGAATCCGAGGCCGAAAGGCCCGCCGAGCCACCGCCGAAGGCCGCATCTGCCCCCGGCGCAAAGAAGCCATTCCAGAAGGTCGTTGACCGGTCTAAGACGGGCAAGATTCTCGTCAACATCTCGCAGACCTCCGGTCGAGACGAGAGCGAGAAGACGAATGACGGCGACCAGCCCCCGGCGAAGCGACAGAGGACTGGAGGAGCCGGCGGTGGTGCGTTCAGCAACTTCAACTCATTCCTTCCACCGCCCAAGAACACGGGGAAGCCGGCCGTCGCGAGCAGCAGCGGAAAGAGCGCGCCGATGCCCGGTATCAATCTCAAGACGGGCGCCGCACCAGGTTTCAGCAGGGAGTCGGACGGCGATAGCTACGATGAGATGGGAGTTAGGGTTGGCAACGCAGACTCCACAGAGCCGTCGAGATCGTCACAACGACCATCCATACCAGAAGGCCAGAAGCCTGCGGAGGAAGTCAAGTTAGTCGGCAAACCCATGATGTTCAAGCCGCTCTCGGTGTCGAGGAGACCCGCCAAAAAGAACGCCACGAAAGCTGCGACAGGCTCGAAGCCTAATTCCACTCCATATACTCCTTCATCCGCGACGAGGACAGAAGCGCTAGCGTCGGAAGCAAAGACTAAAGAGGAGGCGCCGAAGAAGAAAGTGTCATTATTTTCTATATCAGATGAGCTGGAGGACGCAGACGAAGTGGAGAGTACAGCTCCGAACGCGAGCTACGAGCCTATGTTTACCAGCGGCGCCGACCTCTCAACCGAAGAGGCGTTTGCACAGTACGATGCTCAATATGCCAATTTTGCAGATCCGCAGGTTCCAAGTACTGCTACAGGCCACGGCCAGTCCGACTCTCTGGACGCGATCGCGTCCGAGATGAACCTCTCAGCCACCGCAAGGCGCGAGTTATTCGGACGACGCGGCGCGCCCGGCCCGGCGGCCTCGGCTACGAAGGTGGTCAATTTCAACACCGATCTCGAGTACGCGCATAACGAGGAGCTGCGCGCATCCGGGGAGCAGCAGACCTACAACCCCGTCCGGGCCATCGCTCCCGGAAAGCATAACCTGCGGCAGCTGGTTAACAATGTCCACAGCCAGCGCGAGGCGCTGGAGGAGAGCTTCGCGAAGGCGAAGAGCAATAAGAACGAGGCTGGTGCGAAATACGGGTGGCGGTGATTTGTATAATTGTCTAGTAGCGGTGGCTTACGTAGGTATGCTTGGCCTGGTTTACGTTGCATCTTAGTCAAACGGCGTTGGTCGTTACCTGGTAACTGAAGGTCCAATTCATGGCGCAAAAGGGGTATACAAGAAGTTCTAACAAAAACGCTTATCCATGCAAGTCCGCCTAATTTCTCAACAAGTCTCTATAGCGGCCGTCTTGCCCTGCTTCCATCCATCTCCGGCGAACAAGAATCCCCATTCACAGCGCGTTACGGGCGAAATATCATCGTAACCGTTCGGAGTCATAGGGCCTACTCTCTGGGATTGGCGGACCTCGCTGTCCCGTTGCTCTTCTTGGAGCAGTTCGCCGATCGAAGCCCCTAACCCGTTCCAGAATGGCATGCCCTGGATCGGCAGCGCTGTTCGATCTCCACCCTCGTCGCCTTCACCTGGTCGCATAATATCAACCTTAAATTCCTGTCGTTTTTCGATCACCGGATCCTTCGTCTCTGCCGCTACTTGATGGGACAGGGGCTGGGGTTTCGGCCTTATCAATTTAGGACGTCCTGCGGCGATGCTCGTATCTAGTTTGAGTGCAGGCATTGACGTCTTCGGCGATGGCGGTGTGCCGATTTTCACCACCGCCGCTTGCGCCGTTCTCCCAGTTTTCGCGGTCCTCGCCTCCAGCTCCAGATCGTCAGGTGTAACCTCGAACGCACCGGTTCGCTCTCGGCCGCCATAAGCGCGGCGGTACATTCTCTCCACATCCGCCAGCGCGCTAGCGTTGACCCCGATCCAGTCGTAGCTTCGATGCAGATCCGCCCTCGACAGCCCCCTTCCGCCTTTGGCGAGCACGAGCCGCCGCAGCTCGTCGACGGCGTCCTCGATGCGCGTTAGCGACGCATTGTCGGTTGTGGGCGAGCGCGGAGACATCAGCACCCCCGAGCCCGAGCCCGCGCTCGCTCGGGAGTAAGCGCCTAGCGCCGATTTGAACGTGTATAACCTATCCAAGCCCAGGAGCGTCAGCCCCTCGGATGAAAACAGCACCTCGTTCTGCAGGATGCTGCGCCGCACCAGGTCCGCGTTCAGCCCGCAAGCCGAGGCTGTCGTCGCAGGTGGCAGCCATCCTGTCGAGATCCGGAATTTGCGCTCGGCTTTGCAGATGGTCGTTCGTAGTGTTTTCTCTTCCTTCGCGGAGAGCGGCGTTGTGTAGATTAGCCGGATGCCGAAGGCGTACGGGTTTTGTAGTCCTCTCCGACCAGAAGCGGTCGACGACGTCGTAGTGGTACTGCAGGGTGTGTAGGGCGTCACCGGCGTACGGGGCGGTGGACTCAGTGGCGTGGCAGGCCAGCGCCTCGGGCTAGTTAGCGCTTCCGTGGAAGGGAGCGAGAAGGCTGGAGATGTTGCTGTGCTGCGTAGGGCATCGGATGACGATGAAGATGACGTGGTGATGGACGTTGTCGAGGTGTTCGTGTCCCTTCGCACAAGCTGTCTTAGGCTAGCGACGGGGCGTAAGGAAGCGAAACGTGCCGGAGATGATAAGCCCGGCGAGCCGAGGTCCGGCGTCGCTGGAGGCGAAGTCGGCGTAGGCGGTACCGAACTGGGAAGCTGATACCCCTTCCGGACAACGACGAGGGTTATGTGTAGCGCTTTTCTCGCTAGTCGCTTGGAGACGTAGTCGAGAGCCCCGTTCAGGAGCGGCGGGATATTATGCGCTTCGAGGATGGACTCACCCGCCTCGAGGGGCGAGGAGATGCGTTGCTTGGACAGCGGCATCGTCGCTTGCGCTTTGCTTGCGGGCAGACAGCTAGAAGAATATGGAGAAGAGAACCTAGCCAGTCTCTTTGCTCAAAGTCTTATGCACTCTTTAGTTAGAGAAAGCCTTCGAATCAAGCGTATCGACAGCCAAGAGCGACAATGTGCTCTGTCTCTTGAAGCTTGAAACATCTTCAAGTCGAGGCCCGACGACAGGTATATAGATATGCCACGAGAGGGCATGACATCAAAAATAGTTTCGAGACGGAGCTAAAACGACCAGGGGATCGCTGTAGCCAAGAAAAACTTAATCTTAGTCCTGGGTCGCCCTGCATGCACAGATGCAGTCTGGGGTGGAAGTGGGGACGTAAACAGGAGTCGGGCGGTTAGGAGAAGGACTCGAAACGAAACGGGGCCCTTGCCTTCCTTTAACGTCGAACGGGAAACATACACTGGATAACCAGGGTCGGATCACGCATCCGCCAGACTGGTCATCCACGCACCCGCCCACGCGGGTCGACACGCCACGCCATACCGGGGTTGTTGTTTACTTGTTTTTTCTCCAACGACTTTCCTATATCGGGAAATACGAAACTACCAACATACGAACAATCGTTCTAGATTATGCAGGTATTCAGGGGGTCCCGCGTCCTCAATTCAGCGCACGAGCACGCCTTGCTACATGCCGGCGGGTGACGAGATTCGTTCGTTGATCATCAGTACCACCATAGCACCGTGGATGCCCCTCCCCCGCCACATCTAATGTTCAGCCACTATGTATAGGGCTGTCAAATCTGCCTTGCTATGTGTAGGGCTGTCCGTATAGATACCCATCTATAGGCCAACGACGAACTGTATCTATTTGGGTACGTGACCTAAGCAAGTCGTGTTTAGCAAGGGATTGGCTTCAAGTCCTACAAAGAAGCAGCGGCGGGGGGGCGCGTCAGGAACAGTGCGCCGGCGGCGTCTTCCTCGAGAGCAACCAACGGACGCCGCTCGTTGGCTAATTGTCATATGTGATAACGCTGCTCTCGACCGTCGCCATCGCAGCCAATCATGACCCGCGGGCCCCTTCCTGATCGCCTTCACCCCGCATGGGTCTGTCGCCGCGCCGGCGGCTACAGCTCTCAAAATAGACAACGCGAACCACATGCGGCCAAGCTATCCCTACTAGTACCTCGGGTACGTGGATCGTGCGATAGATGACGCTAGGACGGATCTGGTATAGGGGTACTCGTTGGCCCTCTGGAGCCAAAAATAGACGGATGGCTCGGGCCCCACACCCAGAACACATCTTGATGGAAGAGAGGGGTCGTTCGACGAAGGATGACCTTGCGGCGTGAGGTTGATCGCTGATGGACTTATCTGTTCATCTGTTTTATCAATGTTTGAGCCTAGATGCCAATTTAATCTACGCCGCGGCATCGAAAGGCTGAAACTCTCCCTGCCATAAGTGACACGGTGAAATAGGGGGCCAGATACCCTAACTTGGCTGGCAGAACACTCATATACATACACCACGTCAAGCTCATGATATGCGACAGGCTGCATATACTGGCTAGGTAAGAAAAACATTATGACTGTCGAAAAATTCTAGCATTGCTGCAATGACAAGTTGCATAACGTTGGTCGAGCGATGATACTCGGGTCAGAGTAATCCTGAACCATGGCCCTTGGAAGGATCAGGGGGAGCCACAACCAAGTTTGCCGCCGAGTATCGAATCCGCCTCGCTTCAGTCATGCCTTGCGCTCGGCCCGGCACTCGACGTCTCCATCCACCGCCGACTCCTATTTCCTGGGCTGGACCTCGCCACGGACAGGGAAGGTGTTGGCTGGCACGCTCAACGAAGGGGGTGGCTAGTTCACAAGGCATAGGATCGTAGGTCTCTATCAGAAGCCGCAGTACTCTTGCACGTGACACGCCCGGATGTCCGCCCTTGTTTAGTCGAGCCAGCATCCCGGTCCGTTGAATTTTCTTGCGGTCAGTTGCACATATTTAGCACACCTTCGGTCGCTGGACCTCTATGTATACTGGATCGTGTCCAAGCTGTGTGACAAGACGCTATAACACACTCACATAGTAGTAACCGAAGATTGACAAGAATTGCAAACTTCAGGAAGCAGCCAAGGCCATCCTGAGACGGCTCCCTTGGTCTAGCGATGACGGCCAGTTCCCAGCGCACGCAGCACATGCCGCTAGGATGGAATTGAAGGGTAGGCGGCGACCCCCTCACTCACGCACGCCGATAGATCACTTACACCAAGCCATGTCCCCCTGAGGAAGTACGAGATGCAGAGAGGACTATTCATGGACGCCAGGCCTACCTGCCTTCACCAACTGATGACGGCACTGCGTCTCGTGGTCCGAGGGGCGGTCGAACCAAGGGGCTGGGGGTGGGGGAGTAAGTTCGGGGAATCTTTCAATATTTCTCTTTTTTTCTCCCTGTTCGAGAAAAGGGAGAAGGGAAATGGAATGGGGTTTAAAATTAAAAACGAAATGAATCGCCCGTCCTCGGAGCGTTACAGGTTTTAAGAATATCCTTTTTAGAGGGCTTGATTAGAAGTACGACAGATTATTGGACCCTAAGTGCCTAACTCTCGACCCAGAGATAGTGGCCGGACCCCCATAACGCATGTGCTTCCCCTGGGTTCTCTCTCTTCGTCATCCTCGAGCTTGTATTTTCTACGCGGGGGAGGGGGGAGTCACGCCGTCTGCACATATCTATATCCGCACTCTTACTAGACACTGGACAAGGCGTCCATGCCTGTAATCGATGGGTCTAGAAGTAACACCGTTGTCCAGAGATCGGATATCGAGCTGGCGGGAAAGAGGGCTGCATCGTATCATGGTCGCATTTTGGACGAGATGCAGTGTACCTGATTTGGCCAAATCACGTGAAGAATCCTAGTCGTACCTACGCTGTTTGGGCAGTATACTCCCATACGTCCTAGTCCATCTGTTTTTGAGTGGATGAATTGACTTCCAGAAGCCCTTACGGCCATCTCCAATGATTGGCCCGGCAGGAGCAACAGTGTCGGCGGAGAGTACCACACATAATAAGGCTTTCCTTACTAAGAACAATGCTCACACATTCTCATCTCACTGCCATGGATGGTGACTATTGTCACTACCACATCAAAGGAAAGCCTAGTCGTATCCGTGCCGACAGGGAGTCGAGCGTCATACCATCGGTACTCGTAACAGAATCAGCGAGAGCTATCTGGTGATCCTTCACCTCCGGCCCCTGTCCCTATCTAGTGATCGACCAAGCCCCTCGTACGGGGACTGTCCTCTATGTAAATAATACAACTGTGATACCCCTGCCTTCCACATGCCGACATACTCGTTAAGTAGTGTTGAAAGCTAACAAAACAGAACGATTTGGCCTTGCCTAGTAACGCCAGCCATCTTAGTGCCATGTATTCATCAAGGCCATCCGTAAGAATAATGGATAAGCCCATGGTCTGTTTCGAATACTCCTCTATCAATATCTGAACCATAGGCACCCAAATACAACGCTGATCTGCACGGCATGCTCCCATAAGGCAAGTGCAATTCGGCTGGAATGGAAGCCAGAACCTTAGTGTTCATCGTAGAGCTCGCGCTCAACTTGCATGCTAAGATCCGCCAAGCTATCCATCTGCTCTGACGATCCGGGCGAGTTCTCCCATTCTTGAATTTATCAGTTATAGTCTAGAGTGGCTGTACTAGAATCACTGCACGTACCAGAACCGTCCTCTTCAATTTCGTCGACGACCAGTCTACTCATCCGTTCTAGTACTGCTTTCAAGACGTTAGTTGCTTCACTTATTCCACTGGACAGATGCAGAGATGCCTTACTATCGCGAAGCTCCTGGTACTCGTTCTCGGGAAACTCTTCCGCATCATGGGGGAGGCTGAAGTATACTTCGCATGCCTTTATCACCCTTTCCAAGGGAAGGACCGAGTCCCTCGCGGCTTGGGCAGAAGGGGATACATATGTGTCCTTCAGGTACATGAGACAGGAGACGGCAAGCTTTCTAGCCGCCTGGTCCATTGCCCGGGACCTTGCCAGGCCACCATCACTTTCACCGAAGTCAGGTGAAGGGCCGTACTTGAACAGTTTCTCCTGAAGAAACACTTCGACGTCGTAGCTGACAGTACGGTCAATATACCCTAGTAACCCCGGGGCCCACTCTGAGAGGTTCTGAAGACTTTGTATATGAATCGACTCGCTTGACTCCCCCGTTTTCCTTGTTCCTTCGAAAGTTTCCATGTAAAACTCGAAGAATGACCGCCCTTCCGGGTTCTGCACCCCTCGGCATTGGCTGGTGATGTGATGTATCAGATGGTGGACGAGACTGGCATCAGTACTATTTTGGCAGTAGGTGGCGGCAACGCGGAGAGAAGGAGAAACCAGGAAAGCGACCAAAGCTCCAGTGATTCCCCATTTCAGGGTCCTGAAGACCATTCTATCCATGATAGGGCTTAATCCCATCAGGCGTCTGACGATAGAGTCTGTTTTCAAAGGGTTCTGGTTGATCTGGATTAACTTGTCCAGGAATATACCTGTATGGTTCCTACTCCACTCCTTGTGCAGAAGGTTAACCTCGTGGACTGCAAATGGAATGGGTCCGTCCGATGCCAGAGCGAATCGACCGCCCGGTTGCTCAACGAATAGGCCCTGTTCGAGTTGCGGATCCATGACAGCAAGCAACGCATCAATCAAGTTGATGATATTCTCATAGTTCGGCGGCCTTGTAGCCACTCTTCTGGCCATCGCGGTAATCATCTTGGCGTACTGGAATGGAAGCTCAAAACTCGGGTCTGCCCATATGATCATAAGCGCCTTGGCAAGAAAATCACATTCCAGAAGCGCTGCTGCCTCAGGTTGACCAAGTTGAGCAAAGGCCGTCAAGGTCCCGAAGTACTCCGGCCAAGCACGTAACGAGCTATGGAACGTTTCCCATAACTTTAAGAACAGTTCCGCGGCCTGCATGATGACAGTTTCCTCTGGAGCCGCCAGTCTACGGGTCTCCGCATCTTTACCGACGCCATAATCCTCCGGAAAGTGGGCTTTGATACTGTTCAGCGCGTGGATAAGCATATGCGCTGTCTCCTGACGGACGGATGTCTCGGGATTCTTCTGAAGCAGGTTCCGTAACGCTTCGGGTCGGAAACTGAAATAGTCGAAGAAGGCGACACAACATCGATGGCATCGCTGACAGGCAAGATTCAGAAGGCTCCTCAGGAGGTCGTGATCCGGAAGCTCCTTGGCTCGGGATGCGACCTGGTCGAGGTGGCCGAGTCCCACAAACATCGCAAGATTCTGCATTTTGTGGCCTTGGGGACATTCGGTTCCCCACACATGAGAGAGGACCCTGTGCACAAAGGGTATATGGCTCTGATCGTGCAGACAATGGCGTTGAACGATTCCCCAGTTTTCCGCCTTGACTTGAGCCTCTAAGGCGGGAGGAAGGTCGCAGCGCAGAGGTCCTGATTGACCTGACTCCCGCAAGAGCCCTTTCTCTCTGTCGAGGGCAGACGATCTTTGATAGAAAAGCATATACGCGCTGTATACCCTTTCATAAGTTCCGCTTCCATCGAATTGGGCTCGGAATTCTGTTCCGCCAAAACAGGCACCTTCCATCATCGAGGGATCCCACGGCCCCACGAGGTCGTCATTGAACTCAACCCAGGACTCTCTGTCGTTCAAGTTTGGTCGCTCGCGGATGAAAGAGTAGTAATGGCCCGTTTCCGCTGTGCCAGAGTGCACGAGGACGCCGACGAGCTCAAATAGGTCGGGTTCACTGCTGGCAGCCCCGCTGAGATGCTCAATGGTGTAGGGTTGCATGTTAATTTTCTGTGGGAAGGCGAAATAATCGTTAATCTTGCTCCGCTGCATGGTCTTGAGATTAAAATCGAATCTCTTCAAGTGGAAGATCAGGTTGTCGGGGAGGTCCTTGAGGCATGCTCTACATGCACTGTTAATGATCTATTTCCAAGAAGCGATATTAGCAGATGCGTCACTTACCTTTTGACTGCATCTACGTGTCTGTCGCAGTCGGAGCATTTATACTTGTTCTCTGCGCCTGGGTCAGTCCAATAACCAGACGGAATTGACATGTGAAGCATCTCACCTCCTTCCATTATCTCGCCGTCCACGTATGCTTGAAGGCTTTCTTCAAGGGTCGTCTTGCCTTTGATATCGCATTGGATGGCGGAGAAGGGTTCGATGCGCTCGGAAATATGTTCACATTCTTTCGACTTCACCTGTTGAACAAGATGTCCCCCGTAATACGACCGAAGCTTCTTTTTCGCGCGGTCTGAAGACATCTGTGATTCCCACCGGTCAAAGAGCAGATTGTAGAACTCGTCTACATCCATTTGATTGTGTATGTCGATAGGAGACTCGTCATAGGTCACGATCTGGCTTACACACAGCTGCGGGTCTACAAAGCGTCTGCGACTATCTTGGAGAGCAGCGAAGAGGGATTGGGTTTCGCCTAGGAGGTGGTACGCCTCCGGGTTTGAAACGGGAACGTTGAGCATAAAGCGGCGAAAGCTGACGTTCATGAAGAGCTGCGTGAAGAGCGAGTTCAAGTAACAAGTATTTGAGAGGTTGCGGAGGCCAGCGTAACCGCACGGGGATCGGACGGCTTTGGATCGGTCAAAGAACTGGGGAAGCTCGTAAATATAAGGCTCTTCATCCTCTGCCACGCGGTACGGTGTTAACGCCTTCAGATCATGAAGTAAACCCGGTAGTTGTGCCGAATCACTCTTGACGAGCACAAAAATGATCTCATACAGCATGTTACGGGATGGGGGGTGCAGAACTGCTGCCGGTATTAGAGGCCCATTCTCTTCCTCGGGTGGAAAGAGATGCCGGGAAAGTAGCTTTCTGGGAAAATTCGAAGGAAATCGCATCCTTTTACCCTGTGCGTATGTGTACCTGACGCCGTGAAATAGTATCGCGATCAGGCCATGTGCTACGACGTCAACGTTCTCCGGATGCGCAATATCCTCCGTAGACGTGTGCGACATGAGGAGCTGGCCACACTCTATTAAGCAAGCTGGTAGGTCAACTCGAGGGGAATCTGCGTCAACTAGCTTTCTGAGAAGCTGTAGGCATAGACTCAATACCTCTTCGGATTTGGACGGTTCTGCTACCGCTTGAGGAAGAAGTTCCCAAACTGTGGGCCAAAACATCTCGGCGAAGTCGACCGCGCGGACGCCAGAGGGGCCGTGATTGTAGAAAGTCTTGCTGCTGATAAGCTTCAAAATACTTCTCCGGACGAGTGGGCTAGGATGGGCAAGCAGGAGGCTTTTGGTGACATTTGAAACTTCGGCGTTGCTCTTAAAGCTCGTCCAGAACTCGTCGCTTTTTGCGCAGGATTCGAGCATTGCTTCGAAGGAGCGATGAATGAGCTCAAGGCTAGACTGGCTCGGGTGTGCCGTTACCGTGCCTATCAATATTTCCAACAGCCGTTGTTGAAGACCGGAGTTGAGCAACTGAGCAACTGAAGGAATCCCTATTGATTCTACATTCGGTTAGCCCAACAGATATGATGTTTTAGGAGAAGACGATCATACCCTTCAAGAGTTGCACGTAGTTCTCGACAAGCTGAAAACTCAACGCCATCCGCATAACCTCGCTAGAACAACGATTAATCAGATCCGGGTCGCAGATTGCCACGATTATCAAAGACATCGCCTTAACAAGAGCATCTTCCTGGTCCGCTGTAGCTGACTCCCTCTGCTTCTCACTATTATGTGCAGAAACTCGTGACACACTGTTTTTGAGTCTCCGGGTGCTGAGGTATTCGCGTAGAGCATGGAGAGCATACAAGCACTTGAAAGGTTGCCCCGAGGGGAAAACATCCCGGTAGGTCTTCGTAGGATCATCAAATACCGCTAGAATGGACTCGTCGGCTGGGAGCTTGACCAGAAACTGGTATATCTGGAACGAATATTAGCACTTCTTATCGCTGATATGAAACATATGACAGCCAACAGGCATTACCTCTCCCGCCAAAGTCTCCTCCATGCTCAGGTAATTCCATAGATCACGGAAATGGCTCAGGATCTCGATATCTAACGGTGAAGCACCCGGCTTGATGCGCACAGGGGAAGATGCCCCACCTAGCTCCTTCTTGACCAGGATCAGCCCGTTGCAGATGTCAAGATCCTCAAGAGTCTTGCAGATTTCGGTTTCCGACGGAGTTAAGGGCTGGCCGCGATAATACAGTCGGTAGTTATCGAATCCGGTAGCTTCCCGGATACTTGTGAGCAGACATGCTACGGTATTCCGAAGACCTATGCTCAAGGGCTTCACTGGGCTTTGCTCATCGCCGCTGAAGGACTGGTATTTCAGGTTGGCTGGTTTCCCTTCGACAGAGCTGGGATTCTGTAACATGAGAGACCTCAAATCAGGAGCCGCAAAATGAGACCTAGTCTGCACAGTCCTTAAGAGCGTCTTAAGCACTTGCAACGACCTTGTAAATCGCAGTTCTTGGCGTCGCTGCTGTTCATCGGTGGCCACAATAACCATTGGTTCATCATCGCCGCTCACTGTACCATCGCTGAAAGTCTTCAATTTCTCCGCAGACGATCTCAACTGCTCCATACATCGCCTGACGAGGGAGAAATGTACCTCCCGCGCGCGGTGCAGAGGGAAAGATAATATCGACTTGCTGTCAACATATATCTCGTTGACAAGTGTAGCTATTGCGCGGTCTTCGATGGTCCGGGGAGGGGCTGTCAAAATCATCTGCCAAAGAAGCTCCAGTCCGGCAGACCGCAAACTATCCTCGTCGTCGAGAATAAGCCCATTCGGTTCGTTTGCGAGCGGTACAATTGCTTCCCTTACAAATTCGAGAGAACCAGCGCAGTGACAAGACGGGGGCAGCTTTGGCAAATATTCCCGCATGCAGGTCTGCAGGAATGGGTTATCCATCCGGGTCTTCTGGAGCACAGAAATCAGGTCTTCCCAGCCGACTCTTCGGTCATCTTGGCAGGTCACACAGGTGCCTACCAGTAGATCCCATAGGCGCTGACCAAGTTCAGAGTCGATCGTGGACCCGTAATCCACAATCAGCCTAGATATGTACCTACGACGGGCCGCATTGACGGGGTGCGCATAGACGGGAGAAAATCCCATTGCGTTCGCGGCCGTCGTGGTGGAGACAAGGTCCTCGATGAGCAGTCTCGCGAAATCGTGTCTAGTAACCAACAGCGGCAGCTGCAGGGTCGGGCCCATCAGCAGACACAGAGCTTGGAAGCTACCAGAGGTCGTTCGAGACTTATTTGCGATGTCCTGGACGCAATTCGAGAACATCTCCTCACGTGCCGATGGGTTGTTTCCATAATGAAGGATGTCCTTAAGTTTGCCCACAGCATAGGGCTGGATATCTGGAAACGCGATAGAACATTGCGGTCCGTAAGCAGAAGACTCCTGGAGGAGTCGAACAAAGAGTTTGTACAATATGGTGGGGAACATCGGCTGACGCACGCTGAACTTCGTCTGCCACGTTGCTATGATTTTATCGCAGAATTCTCGCATAGAAGCATTAAAGGCATCGATTGGAAGACTGTCTAGCTTCTCGCACATGTAGCAGATGGGTTCCGGGTCGGGGAAGAGATGCAGGACTTTTACAATCATTCGTACTAGGGCATCGGAAATTCTGGGGTCCTGAGTGGATGTGACCGTTTGCCACCATAGATCCGTATGCGCTGTAATGTATGTCTGGGTAACTACCAAGAAGCCGATAATGTTGGCACTCTCAGCAGTAATCTCCGGGTGGCAGGTAGGGCCCAAGATGTAATCGATGATACCGAGACTCAAAAGGTAACTCGAGAAGTAACGAAGGAACCCTAGCCGTGAATCACTATCGCTTTCGCCCCGTTCTAGACCGTCTGAGTAACGCTTCCATAGATTAACCAAGTCGTTGCACATGTAAGATGCTGCCGCGACACGGAGCTGTATCTGCTGTGATCTCACCAGCTTGTTCAGGATTGCCAGGCGCCACTCGTGAGGAATCGCTTCGGCCGTGAAACCTGGTGAGATCTCAGGATGTGTTCTGCGGTGATCTTGGAGAAGGGCTCTAGCTTCGGCGTGATCACCTTCTGCACCGCCCCTGAGTATCGTGGTAAGGACAACGCTGAGAGAGTGTAAAAGGGGGGGTGTTTGATCGGGTGAGAGATTATTACTCGACTTGTCGACAACCACACCCAAGATGGTGGAGGCAATATTAAAAAATCTAAGCCCACATTCCAAGTTCTTCCTCGAGCGAGCGGCAATACCGATGGGGAGTGATGCGGGATATGATGACATCTGACATGTGTGCAACATGACGTTGTACGCGAGTTTCGAGCTCCTTTGGAGGAGATCAACCACCTTCTTCGGGGAGCGGTCCAATAGGCTTGTCTGGAGTTCCAGAATCCGGTTGACATCTGCCAGGACTCCGCCGGGCCCGGGTTGGAATGCGTCAAACAGTCTCAGAGCGTCCTCATGAACATCCGAGGTGCATCCGCCAGGCAGATTGTCGTCCCATGTGACAGTTACCAGAAAAGAAATGAAACCTGGGGATAGTAACTCGACGTCGGATTGTTGCTCAGGTGCCACGACGCTACTCAAAGTGCGGCAGTCAACAGCAACCATGAACCCCGCCAGCTTCGCGGTTGCGTGGTATAGTTGGCGGAGGATATCTCCACTGCCTCTCGCACGGCCAGGTTTAATCCGGGAACGAAAATTAGGTGGGTCGATCAGGCCATCCTGTGAATCGTGCACTTGCCCCTTAGCTATGTGTACGAATAGTTCGGGCAACATCTGCCAGAACTGTCGATTCTCTGAGTACGCCTCCATGACGACCGGGTAGAACTCAGCGTGCGCATATTTCGATATCTTATCTATCCATGCATGAAGACTTCTGACAACGTCGAGGAATTCTACGGAATCTAAGGCTGAATTAGAGGCGTTTTCAAATAAGGGGGCAAGGCCGTATACATACCATGCTGAAAAAAGTGAATGAGGCGGCGAAGGGTGTCATGGGCTGCTTCCGTTGCGCCGCGGTAAGGGAAGTCTGCCAGATGGGCAAGAAGCCGCGCTGCTTCCATATCATCGAACTGCAACCGTTCTGGGTCTTCTTTGGCGACCCCGGTCTCTTCGTCATCGTCTTCAATCGATACGACGGGCACTTCGGGACTCGCTGGGCCGGATATCTGGGGTCCCGCGGACTGTGCGACATCTCCTGTCATATTTGCTGCTTCCTCCTCGACGCCAGCCTTGACACCACCTGACCGAAATTTCGCAGGGGTGGGCGAATCGGGAGACGCGGGGGTGGCCTTGAGGCTGTCCGGGTTTCTCAGGGTAAGGGTGACCCGGCTCGAGACGGGTTCAGTGGGATGCTCAGGTTTGGCCGGCGTGCTCGGGAGCACAGGCTCCGACTCGCGTTCCGGGGTGTCGATGTTCATGTTGGAATGCGATGTACTGGGAGAGGAGCCTAAGTCGTCCTGGGATCTGACCGTATCGACGGATCTGCTACGGGAAAGCGAATGTGAAGTCCGGCGACGCTTTCTGGAAGAAAGATCGTTGTGGTCGTCGTAGAAAGGGTTGGGCCGCGTGGAGCTCGGCTCAGAAGAGAGGGCTCGTTCTCGCGACTCGGAAGATCTTGAGTCCTGGTCCATCTGGCTTTTGTTGCAAATGGTAAGTGTGAGAATGCTGGAGGTCCAGGCAAGTCTTAAGAGGTTCGCGCGAGAAGTCTCGGCGGCTACCAGACCCTAGAATCAGCATCTGAGTTGGTTGAAATATGCGGGGTAGGTTCCTGAAGACCAAAATGGAAAGGGAAATCGTAATAAATCTGCAGACAAAGGTACAGAAACACCGAGAAAGAGATTGGTATTTGCTCCCAGCTCCTTCGGAGGCTGTACCTCTTTTTCTTAAAAATTGCCAAAAAGAGACGAACTATGTTAGTTAATGTAGACAAGGTAGCTCTGATAGTTTGCGAGACGATGCAGGCAAGTGGGCTCTTGGGGAAGGTCTACGGTACTTTTCTTGGAGGTGACAAGGGGTGGAGATTTTGGTGCTAAGTGGGGGTGGGGCAAATGTGGTTCGCTCAGGCAGGTACCTACAAGCTTGTTATTTAGGGAAGCCCCTACCTCTCGCTCTCTCTCGCTCTCTCTCTAACAGCCTTATGAGGCGGTGGCAGTAGTTGTAGCCTGCAGCCTGACGTGTGGGTGCGTAAATGGTTAAGGTGGATATGTAGGCTCTTGGGTGAGAGGTGGGCAGATTCAACCAGCAGCTACCTGGGGCTGAGAGTTCGTGTAAACCCTTTAGAACTGAACAAGGCTATATAGAGTACTTGAGGAGCCAACGCGGGTAGTAGTAGCAGGGAGAATGAGTAGAAGTAGAGCTCTGTAAGAGATCGCCACTCGGGTTTTGATCAGTGGCGGGCGAAGTAAGAGTGCACTGGGGACTGGCGATTGAATTGCAGTAAAGAATGTTGGAATGGAACTTGCTGTTGATTTGAGATTGATGAGTGGAGGGGCAGGCAAAGCAAGGCTCGTACGCGCATTGCACGCCCGCATTTATTGTCCTCGTACCTTACGTACCTATGTACAAATAGATACCTAGGTACCTAATGGGCTTTGAATTCACTGGCACTCCTGTTCGGGAGTGACTCAGAGGCACTCGATCTGAAAGTAATGAGGTGTAACGATTTAAACAATCAGATTCAACTGGCCGCCAGGCATGTAGCATATAGACCATTTTAAGTTTTCCAACGTAAAGGTAGTAGGCAGATCCCGGCTGTGAGGGTGTCACTCCGGTTAGTCTGTGGGGTGGGGAATGCTTGGTGACAGAAAGCTGTGGGTTCGAGAAAATACCTAGGCTAGGTAGCTACCTATCTGCCTGCCTAAGGGACTAAAGAGTCCACCTACTATTACGTTGGATGTTGAATGCCTGACCCCAGTGCCGACCACGTGCATGCAGGCGAAGATATTAAATGTATGCGAGAAGGCTAGGGTGGCTATTCCAGGTTACCGCATCTCATAAAGTCGATCTCGGTTACCTACCTAACTATCATAAATCCTTCTCAATACATACACAGACTGCATTATGCAATTGCTTTCCTTCATGTAGAAAATTAAGACGAAGGAGCCGCCCAGGATAGAATGGCCAGGGGCTTTCTGCGCACTAACTCCTTATCATTGAGTGGGTGATGTACATCCTAGTCCGAGCTCCAACTCTCTTTTAGGATCCGGGGCCCAAACCAAGCAGCTTAGGTAGGTATGATGGATGCATACATATACCTACTAGGTACGAAGAACCGAGACCTCCCTTCCTCTCGGCAGAGCCTCCTAATATAGGGGAATCGGACAGGTGTGCGAATCCACGAATGACACGGGGACAAGACTTCCAGCTCCCTAAGCTTAACGGCTGCGATCCACTACACCTGATTAAGCTCGAATGTCACTTACCTCAATCCCCGTAGTGCGAGCTGCTACCGTAGCCTTCCTTGCGCTTCTAGTAAACATTACGCTTTTCCAATATGAAGGCATCAACAGACAATTGCGTCTTCAAACCCTTATGCGTACGTAAAACGCCTGGGCTGCTGAGCACATTTTCAAATACGGAGTTTCCTTAGGTATCCCCCAGTTTCCCATTTGGAAAGTTTCGAAACAACGACGTCATTGTTGATTATCGAAAATTAATGTTTCAGGTTGAGCTTAATTTAATCAATGATCTTTTACCTAATCCTTGGTAGCTGAACTTCGTGAAAATCCAGCATAGGAGACGGATGGGTCTGCCGTAAGAGCTATGACCACATGTCTCTATGCTAAGCTTAGGTCCCTGATAATCTTGGCTTCTGAAGTGCTGGTTTTACCTAATAACCTCAAATTGCCATAGACGTCCCCGAGACGTTATGTTTGCACAGCTTAACTGCGATAAAATCCTGGAAAGAGCGTCAGAAGATTCATAAGAAACATATATACGTGTGCTTCTGCTAGGTGGCGCACCGTCGACCAAACATTTATCAGTGGAAAAGCATTGATCACCTTGCGCAGACTTCAGAAACCGCCTCTCCGGTGTTAACTTAAGCAGAGTAGCCCGAAATATGGATAGGAAGAAGAGACTACTGCACCAGTTAGATACGCCGTTTTCGACGGTCTCATGGTAGGTTTGTGAGCTAGTCTATCTAGGTGAAGCACTTGCTAATAGACATCATCATCATAGGCCTCAAGTGGTGGTCGAGGACCAAGATACGATATTAGAACTTCTGTGCACGTAAGTCACAGCAGTTTCATGGCATGCAAGATCTTTGACACCAACGAGGCAGTTCCACAATGGCTTGACGGGATCTGCTGTCTAATTGTCTGAAATGACTAGAGCCTAATCATAATCCAGTTTACTTGCTCCTCTGGGCCAATACAGGACGCAAAATGTCACCGCGTCTAGAGGCCGACGAGATAAGAAAAGGAAGCGCAAAGAGTCGACTACAGCGAGTTCACAACTTCCAACTCCGCCGGCTCCGGAGCTGCGGTCGTGTGTAGACGTCGGCCTATCTACTGTTACTCGCCGCCTACAGGAAGCAACATCGGCAAGGGATTGTGCCGTGGCTCGATCAGAAGAGCAACCAACAAAAAGAGACTCTTCACACTGCTTCTACTCAGTTATATTCGTGGCCCGTTCCGGACAGCCGAATGTCCTCAACAGCCATCTACCTCAAATGGTAGCGGCCGCTTCAAAGGCGCACCCACAGCAGATACCCATCCGGCTGGTTGGACTTTCGAAGGCCTGCGAAGAGCGTCTATCCGAGTCACTAGGCATCCCTCGCGTATCTTGCATTGGGCTTCACGAAAACGCACCAAATTCGAAGCCTTTGGTCGAATTTGCCCGAGAGCATATCCCAGTCGTTGAAGTACAGTGGCTAGACGAGGCAGCGCAAGCTGAGCACCTGCAGACGAAAATCAACGCTATAGAAACCACGATAGGTGCCAAGAAGCAGACAGCTCGTACATAAGTAGGGATTCGCCACCCTTGTATTTTCCCCCTTAAGCTTGGAATAGGAGTTGAGAAGTTATGGTACCTCCAATAGGGGACAAGTAGCATTAGTAAGAGTGACTTCTATTATCAAAAGCTGTCCGAGTCCGCCGACATCGCGCTTGATATTCCACATAGCGAGGCCGTCACGAGGTGAAATGGTACAGATGATATCGTATGCATGCAGAGTTGCTCATCCCTTATACCAATTAGGTGGTCAGTGTTCTATATGGCAATCTGTAAGGCAGGCATAGAGGTATCGGTAAATTGGTTTGTGGCGTACCGAGGTGGCCTCTGCCGTCACTTACAGGGCTCTAAGCGTACCCAAAAACTGAACCGAAGTTCTTCAAGTCGAATATGTGTTAATATGGAAGGCAGTGTGCACAAATCGTCATCAGTGTACTTCAGGGGGAACGCCTTGGCGGGTTCGCCAATTCAAGATACGAAGTGCAGTTGCTATGCCAAATCGGAAGGAGCGTGAGTCTCTCCTGCCACAAGAAACACTATAGGGACTAAAGTGCTTTTGCAGTTCCCTCGAAACGCCTTCCTCTGTACCTAAGTCCTACCTGCCAAGGGGGACTATACTGCCCTCGCCCTTCAACATTCATATCGTCACTCACGTAGATACTCTTCTTCCTACAAGATTTCTCCACGTTCTCATCTCTATATCTTCAACGTGACTTACAGAAGCCATCAGGGTTGAGGAAATTGCAAATATATTTGCAATATCTCACCTATCACTCCCGGATCCACCCTCCTCCTCCAACCCAAGCAACGAAGTCAAACTTCTCCCGTGCCATCAAACGTTGGTCAAATTTATCTGGCTCTCCCTAATTTTACGAGAATAGCCATTCAGACCTGCTGTTTATTATTCCTAGACATACATCAGGCATAGCCAACTGTCACGACCGAGACAAGCGCCAGAAACCCAACCGACATCACAAAGCACTCAAGGAGTGCTTTATACGTAGTAGGATACCACACCATAAACGGCCATTTCCGAAAAATGTTGCGAGAAGAAAGTTCTTCACGTCAAGAAACTCGACTCGTACGCAACCAAGCATCAAGATAAACGGACGCATAATTATCACAAGGTGTGCTTTGCTTGTGGAAGAAACAAAGCCCGGCAACCCAAACCTTTACCTCACAAAAACACTTAAGCCGAGCGATCTCCTCACCCAAATCCTTTTGATCATAAGGAAGAGTTAGACCACTTCAATACGCGGAACCGGTAGTATCTACTGAGCCAGTCAATGACACATCACTCTCAACCCCGTCAAGAGCCTATTCTATGACGTCCTGAGTGCTATTGTAACTTCTCAAAATGTTCGGAAAGGGCGATTTGAACGCAGCTAGGCAGCTCCAAGAAGAGTTCTCACAATCGCAGCGACCTAGCAGAAGAGGCCGTGCCGGTATGCAACAAGCATCTGGTAGACGTTCAACCCGCAACACACAGCAAATACGAACCGGTCGAGGAACCTCTACTCTTTCCAGGTCGCAGAGCAGCTACCAGGCACATTCTCGAGGAAACCATGGCGTCCAAGTCGGAAGAGCAACCGCTAGCTCTAGCAGTAGAAATGCCTCCCTCCAAACCGGCAACCCGTCAGGCCATAGGCAGGCCCAATTCACCGAGGGCAATCATCCGCAGGGCTGGTGGGGTGCCCTTGCTACTTCTCCTTCAGTAGGGAGGGATCCTACCTCCGACGAGCGCCTCTCCCAGCACTCGAATATGCCACGACATACCACACTAGCCACAGTAAACACCTCTGGCCCCTCTATTGCCTTGCAAACCCCTCTGTCGGATGTGACCAATCGCCGCAGCCCAGCTAAACGCTCAGCATCAGGGGGAAAGGGCGAGGATACAAAGCGCCCGAGAACGGTGACCACGGTTTCTGGCCAACAACCTGCCCAGATGCCGCAGCCTACCCGAGTGCAGCAGCAGATTCAAATCACTATGCAACCCGAAGATGATGACCTTATGGATTTCTCAGAGACTTACCAGTCAGGCAACCAGGTGACTGCCACCCAAACGGTTAATGCCGTTCCAACACCCTCTACAGCAGCTTTCGCTGTTCTACAAGGTATCCATCCCATGCCAAGTGACTCTGGTAATTACCAAGAAGATGTGTCCATGGAAGATGCGGGACCCTCACCGGCCACCAATAATCCAAGACCTGTCAGAGACCTCGCTCATTCGAGATGGAACACCGGAAACGAGACACCTGTGGATCGCTCTGGCCGCAGCGAACGGGGGCGACAAGAAGCGACAGCCTCCGCAGGCCGTACTGTCGCGAGTGGTATCTCAAGAGGCCGAGGTCTGGGTAACTCCCGGTGGGCAAGTTAGGTCACTTAGCGCTTCACCCATTTCAGCTCCATCTCAGCCCGCAGTTTATACTGCCGTTTCTCTTTTCCCGGCCATTTTCACCCGCCGGCTCGAATCGAAGTTGCTGACGAATTGCATACACATCTGTCTCTCTTTTTGCTTCATGGTCGACGCGGGTCAAGTCTCCACACCAGCCCTGATTCCATAGCACCAATGCCTGATTTAGTGTGTTGTCTCCTCTAGTCATGCAACTCCCTTGAGCCGTACTGTCGAGCATCAAGCCGCTCTCATGTCTCGTCTACCCTTCAGTTGTCAACTTTCCTTGGTCTGTCATGGTACTTGTTCTGACTTGCATACTTGTCATCCCAAGTTACTGGCTTCCCCCGGTCAATTGTCATCATATGGAATCAACCCTCATTCCGCTACGAATATGGACATACGCATGCAGAACGACGGGAGGAAGCCTAAACAGCGTTTCGCGGTTTATCAAGGAACTACAGACGATTTTCGTCTAAGGCCTATGGACACAAACGCACTACGAATCTTAGTAGCGGACTGGTATTTTGATCCGACTAACTCGACTCGGCCCCTATGGTCTGGCTCATCATCGCAGACAACGATGAAGACACCCTTAGTCGGCAATCAAGTATTTGCGCACATTTGATCTCGTGTGCTCCATAATCCTTCTGACCTTCTGGCGACCGAGACGCACAGGGAATGTATTGTGCCCGCATCCCTATTTTCCTCTTTCCTTCTTCTACTGTTCAATTTGTACGCTTAAGTCGCACGACCAACATACGCCGCGGACTCGCGGATAACAATCACACGCTCGTCGATAAGCTTACGTTTGAGGATCAGTTGGGGGGAATCCACTTCCCGCTTCTTCGACTGGATTCCTCGGGCAAATCCTCTGGAGCGGCTTGCTCTCTGTGAACTGAAATACATGCATCATAAGGATGCAGGACAGTCAGTTGTTAGTGCCATATGATAGACACCCAAGGGTTGCAAGCCGCCAGCTGCACAGTCATAGGCGTTTAGAAGACGGACATACCCTTCGGATTTGTCGTCTGCAAAATTTGTACGAGTAATTAGACCATGAAGGGCGGATATGCGAAACGGGATTGTGTACATAGACTGATGACACGATGGATGCGGGCACGAAGAAGATTTCCCAGATAGGATGTAAACAACCAAGGCATACACAAAAGGCCCCGGTGACTAGGGCCCCTCGTGATTGCGTCTCATTATTTGGAAAGTCAACATACCAAGGTATCGTGGCCCCATCGAGTTCCGTTCTAGCATAATAGGTGTTATGACTTCTTGCATTCCGTCTACGCCTTGCCACCTCGGCATACAGCCTCAAAGACTTCACGTCGACCCTGACGCATAATCACCCTTATTACTAATTTTCATCTTCCGCGTTCTATCTACTTCTGGAGCATGCTCCTCTCGACGAGCCTGACGCCTTCGCGGACCTTTGGGCAGTAGTGGCGGCGCAAGATCTCGCCCTCCCAGACGGTGGCGGCGAAGGGGTTGGCGCCCTCGACGCTGGCGCTCAGCGGGTTGAAGGCGCCATCGCCCCTGCGCTCCTCCGTGTCCCAGAGCGCGGCGACCTTGCGACTGTGCTGCCCGCCCACGTCGGCCAGCAGCGCCAGCAGAGCCTGCGCCGACCTCTCCGGCACCTGCAGCGACGCCGTCATGAGCTGCTTCGTGAACGACGCCAGCCGCAGCGGCGGCACGGACCGCGCATTCCACGCGGGCAGCAGCGCCGCTGTCAGGCACCGGATCAGGAGGACCGTCGTCGTCTGCAGGTTTACCTTGTTGCCGGCGCTGGTCGTGGTGGCTGTGGACGGATGGGGCGTGCCGGGGGCGTTCGGGTCCGGTAGGCGTAGCGACTTGGCGCCGAGTTCCAGGTCCGGGTTCAGCGAGAGCGGGAGCAGCGTCTGGTACAGGTGCGTCGTGAAGAACGACAGGTCGAGGTGCAGGTCCGAGCGCGCGTTGTGCGCGTCCTGGCCGGCGAGCAGGGCGAAGGCCGTCACGGTGCAGAGCAGGGCCTCACGGGAGGGGTTGCGGACGGGCGCATCGCCATCTTCTTCGTCGTCAGCAGCAGCAGCCCCTTCCACTGCCTCCCCCCCTTCGGCAGCGGCGTCGCTATGCCGGATCAGGTCCTTGAGGGCCTCGAGCAGGTCGCCGAAGAAGTCCTGGTTGATGAGGTGGGCGTACTTGGCGAGGCCCTCGAGCACGGCACCCATGAGGTGGGGCTGCCGCAGCTTCAGGATGCGAAAGTAGGTGGCGAAGACGAGCTTCAGCGTCTCTGACTGCATGCGGTCGCGCTCCTCGTGGCCTACGACGGCGTCTGCCTGCGCCAGGTCCTTCTGCAGCGCCTTGTGCTCCTTGAGCTCCTTGCGCTTGCGCTTCGTGCGAAACTCTCGCTTCGCCGCCTTGTTGGACACCTTCTTGCCGGCTCCGTCGGCGTGCTCGACCGTGTCCTTGGACGCCTTGCCGGCAAACTCGGAGAGCAGCCGCAGGTGGAGGAACAGGTTGACCACGCTCTCGTCGACCTCGTACTCCCGCGCCCTCATCATCTTGGAGAGCAGCGACACCGCTTCCATGGCCGGCCGGCCCTCTTCGTCTTCGTGGAACAGCGTCTCGAGCGCCTGGAGGCACTTATTGAAGTCGTCGTCCACCCGCCTCGTGCTCAGCTTGCCTACTAATATCTTGATGAGGTCCGAGCGGAAGTTGAAGTGCGGCACGGACGTCAGGAGCGTACAGGCGCAGGTGATGGCGATACTCGATATGCTCTGCCCTCTGGCGGCCTTGGCGCTCTTCTCCTGCTGTTTCCCGGTCTTGGCGTATTTGGCGAGATTATTCACGTAGGCCTGGTAGCCAGAGACGAGCGATCGCTCATACGCCCTCAGTGTCCTGACCTCCTTGGAAAGCTTCTCCCCGGGTCCATCTTCTGATATCGGTCGTATCCGATAACCTGGGATGACGTCTTTGTAGACAGCCAGCTGGGTCGCCAGGGTGAGCTTCTGAATGGCGGGAATGCGCGACTCCCCTATTTTCGCGATGGCCTTGAAGTTACCGACGGACTCCTCCGGATTTTCATTCAAGGCTGAGGCTAACTTGGCGAGTTCCTCCTTTGCCTCTAGAATCTGCTGAGGCTCGGGGATGTCCGGCTTCTCAGGGAGCGCTCTCTCCTGAGGCTCATGATCGGACACATCCCCACCATCGTCTTCTAACCAGTCCTCGTCGCTCTCCACAGATCGCAGATCACCCGCGGGAGCAGCCACCTGTTGCAGGCGGCCGTCCGGGAGCCTGATGGGCAGTCGACTGCTCTCCTTCTCCTTCTTCTTGCCCTTTCTCGCCTTAGTCTCATAATCCTGCTCTAGGTCCCAACTGGCGGCATTCTTGAAGAATTGTTTCTGGATCTTCTTCTCGGACCGACTAGACGCATCCTCGTCCCCAGACTGCGGCGGAGTGAGCCTCCTTTTTTTTGAGGGTCTCGTAGACATGATTATAGCTGACCTGCCAGTGAAGTTAACGGTTTTAACTTAGTTCTTTCGTTGGGAAACGTGTATTGCAGCTATTTACGAAAGTACACTGTATGCTTGACTATGTCCAAAATTTAGAGAAGGAAAGAGGACCCTTGCAATCGATAAGGACCGCACCCCACGTTCCTGCAGGTCGTATCCACTTTATTTTTTATCTTCTGCCGGTTCGCTTTTGAAGTTCATCTCATTAACCAAACCCTCCAACATCGACATTGCGACAAGAGGCAATTACCACCGAAGAGAGGTCGAAATATTCAACTTACCTCCTAAGTCTCATATTCGACGGCCAAGATTTAATTCCGTTGCAAAAATGAGGCCTCTAACGGAACCCGAAACGAAGACATTGTTCGACAAGCTCGCCAACTATACCGGCTCGAGTCTGAAGAACCTGATCGCGCCTCTGGAGGACTCGCCCGACGCCGACAGATACGTCTTCCGCCTGCACAAAGACCGTGTATACTACGTATTATTATCCATTGCAAACCTCGCGACGTCCATCGCCCGAGACAACCTGAGCTCCTTAGGGGTCTGCCTAGGTACGATTTCAGTCTCCGAGTCCCACCTCGGCCATCTACCTCTTGGTCGCATATCGGGTTGAACTTCAGCACTTCAGCGCTGACATACGATCTGATAGGGCGATTCACAAAGAGCGGTAAATTTCGCCTCCATATAACCGCGCTGCCCATCCTCGCCGAGCACGCGCGCTACAAGATCTGGATCCGCAGCAACGGCGAGATGCCCTTCCTGTACGGCGGCAACGTCGTCAAGGCACACGTCGGCCGTTTCACCGAGGATACGCCCGAGCACCAGGGCGTTGTAGTTCTCAGCATGGACGATAAGCCGCTTGGCTTCGGCGTAACAGCGGTATGTACTTGTTTTGCGCTCTGTTTTTGCTCCGGCCATCGTCTATCGTAAATGCTAACGCTGACGTGTTTATAGTACGTATCGATACCTCGTTTTCTTGTATAATGAGTTCTTCCGTTGGTTTGCAATATGGAGGGCTCTAGGGAGCAGTCTTTCGAATCGAAGCATGAGGTTAACACAAAACAGGCGGAGTACGGCCGAAGCGCGAAGACTGGATCCCACAGGCATAGTGTGCTTTCGGCAAGCCGACTGCGGTAATTACCCTTGCGGTGGTATATGTCATCACTGAATTACTGACGCTGTCGTTTTGCAGGCGAATATCTAAGGGACGAGGATACCCTGTTTACGGGCTGAATACATAATGCCGAAAGACTATAGATGGGCAATGCTCTTTATGGGCTAGGAGTACGGAGTTTGGGAAAATAGCATCAGCGGCGTTCTAGGGAGAATCAGTTGATTCGAATCGAGAAGATTTATCGACGTTACAGGGACCCTACATTGTGAAACCTCCTCAAGCTGTTAACCAGCCCCTTGCTTCCAGGCCGCGCAGGCTGCAAGCTGCGCGATGAGACTTGCCGGCCCGCTTATAGGGTCAGTGCATGAGCGACCGCAAAAGTCCTTGCAACTAGAACATGCCCGCTCCTTTTCTCTAGTTATAGAAGGAGGCACGTCACCACGGACCTACCGGGCTATCACCATTCTTCTCTGGAGCGAGAGTTGGCACAGTATCTACCGTGGCCGAACTAGGGCTCCACGTGTCGGTCCAATCCAGATGCTTTTGTTGGTTCATGAGAAGCGAACTGCTCCTGCTTCATTGAACCCCCCTGAATAGCGGCTTGCTCACGATTCGAGCTCTAAGAATCGGAAACAATATGACCCAATGTATTGCGCTTTTCTATACAACCTTTCAGAAAATCACATTTTAGTTGACCGTCTCTGCTCTCTATAATCCGCCTGAACGCCGACCTACCCCCCTCCCCCCTCCCCCTATCATATTTTACCCGTGGCTATCTGCATAAGCACTCTATCCCTTGGCGGACCCGACCTCGTAGCCAGCAACGCCGCCGTTCTCCAGGGCCTCGGCGGCGGTCGCGTCCGGGGCCGGGGCCGGGGCCGGGGCCGGGGACGCCGGGCGGCTCTCGCGGCGGAACAGGCTGACGTTCTCGCGGTAGGCGACGTACTCGGTATCGGCGTAGCCAAGCAGCGCGCCGATCTGGCTGCTGCGGTGGCCCTTGATGCGGGCGATCTCGGGGGCGGCGTAGTTGACGAGGGCGCGGCCGACCTCGACCGGGGTGCCCTCCCAGCAGGGCTTTTCACCGCCGCCGCCGCCGTTTTCTTCGTTAGAGCCCGACCCGGACCCGGACCGGCGGTCCACGGCGACGAGCCGCACGGCCTCCTGCTGCGCGAAGCTGCCCTCGACGCCGAGCACGCCGACGGGCAGCAGCCCCGCCTTGTCGGCGAGCGCGTGGTGCGCGCCCCGGTCGATGTACACGGTGCCTCGCGGCGCGAGGCCGTGCAGCAGCCAGAAGTAGCGGTCGCGCATCGGCTGGTCGAGCGGGAGGAACCGCGTGTGCAGCGGCGGCTCCTCCTGCCCCTGCCTCTGCCTCTGTTCCTCCTTCGTGTTCGCGTCCGCTAGGGATAGCGACGCCGTCGAGCGGGAGAGCGCTCCCTCCTCGGCCTGGTGATGACGGCCTTCCGCGGCGGCGGTGATGCGAGGGGTTGCCGTCCGGGAGGGAGAAGGTGTCGTCGGGGTCGTGGTAACGGTAGTCTTGTTCGCCTGCAGGTATCGCACGATCTTCAGCACGTTGCCGGGATTCGACGACCGCGTGATTACGGTCGTGACGCCCGCCGCCGTCGCCAGTTGGGCGGCGACGATCTTGGTGCCCATGCCCCCCGTCCCAAGAGAAGACCCGGCGCTCGAAACTATGAGGGATTAGCTTAGCCGTATGTCCATCTCGAGAGGAAGCATACCATCGGCCTGGATAGCCCCGATGTCCTCGACCACTTCTATCGGCTGGGCATCCGGGTGTGTTCTGGGGTTCTTGTCGTACAGACAGTCCACGTCGGTCATGAGAAACAGGAAGTCCGCATGGACCATGGCGGCAGTGATGGCCGACAGCGTGTCGTTGTCGCCGAACTTGATCTCGGCAACGGCCAGGGTGTCGTTCTCGTTGACGATGGGAATGACGCCCATCTCCAGAAGCTCCATAAGCGTGCTGCGGGCATTGATATATCTCGAGCGCTGCGCGACGCCATGCCATGTCAGGACTCAGAACCCAGCGCTAAGTGCAGTGCAGTGCAGCGTCGACGCGGGTATACACTCACATCGGCAATATCGTTTCTGGTCAGGAGGATCTGCGCGATCGGCTGGCGGAGGTGCTGGAACAAGCTATCCCAGAGGCTGATGAGCCGGCACTGGCCTATGGCGGCGAGCGCCTGCAGCTTGGAGAGGTGCTTCGGCCTCCTCTCGACGTCCATGCGCCGGAGGCCGACGCCGATGGCGCCCGAGGACACGATGATGACCTTGTGCCCATCCTTCCGCAGCCTCACCGCCGTCTCGACGATGAGCGTCAGGTTGGACAACACGGGCTCATGCGTCTTCTCGTCGACTATCGAGCTGGTTCCTGTGAGAGACCAGTTAGACCATACACACACACACACACACACACACACACAGGTGTATCACGGATCCAGCCACCGCTAGCTAACAAGCATTAGGCGAAGCAGTGGATGCCTCTGAGCAACCTGGTTTCGGAACTGACCGAGTTTTATAACCACGATCAAGGGCTTCGTTCCCTTCATGCCTGCAGATCGGGAGGTAACATTAGCTTAAAGGGGAACTCTTATAATCCTAACAGAAAATCTCAGGGACGGCTCCCCAAAATTAAGTAATGCACCCATAAATACTTATACGAATGGAGCTTACAGTGAGCTGATGGGTCACCCGAACCGCCGCCCGAGCTTGACATCGTTACTAAGTAAGGGCACGCCTTTTTTCTCACCGGACTCGGATACGACCAATGATCCACCGGACCTGGAGGATTCTAATGCAGCGGCAAGATTTCCAATTGGATGTCGGCCGGCTTCGGAGTTCCAAAGGGAGGCCCAGAATTATTAAATCCCCAGCTGTGGATCCTTAACTTATGCCCACTTTAACTTTTGAGAGCATCGACCACCTCCTTTCCCCCTTCTAACTAACCTCTTCTGCCCGGTACGTAGTGGAGCTATCGACTCGAAAATTCCGAGCTAAACGAAAAGCTGCTGGCGGACGCAATTCCAGATCTGGTAACCACAACAAACCCCCCAACGAAAAAAAGCCAACGATGACGTCCCAGACGCCAGCCGACGCTTCCGACGCCCAACCACAACCGGGCCCCTCGACGGGCGGCGCTCAGGACACGACGCAGCCGCCCCAAGGAGGCCTCCCGCGCATCCTCAAGAACGACCCGGCGCGCACGGGCTTCGACCCGCGGACGGCGTGGTGGGTGAACTACTTCAAGATCCTGACGGGCTCGATCACTGCCGAGGGGGCGTTCCACTACCGGGAGTCGCGGTACCGGGCGCACGAGGCGCGGGACTGCAGGCGGTGCGAGCAGTGGCGGGACTGGTGCCTGGCGCACTCGCCGACCGTCACGTTCCTGCGCCAGCGCATCGCCGACCTCGGCGGCGAGCTCGACGCGCGCAACGTCGTGTGCCGCCGCTGCCCCGCGCGCCTCACCGAGGACGGCGCCGTGCACCGCCAGAGCGGCGGCTTCAGCCCCGACCACGGCGTCCTCGTCTGCGCCAACGAGATCCGCGACCGCAGGCACCTCGAGGACACCCTCGCCCACGAGATGGTGCACGCCTGGGACCACCTGCGCTGGAAGGTCGACTGGTCCGGGGACAAGGACCTGAGGCACGCCGCCTGCACCGAGGTGAGTTTATCCGTCTTTCCGTCCTCCGCGGTTTGGAGGGGGGGGGGGCGCATGGTGGTGGTGGCGGTGATGGGCCAAGTAAAATGCATTGAATGGGCCGGATGGATGGCGCTGACTATTGGCGCGCCCCGCGAGACAGATCAGGGCATCGATGTTGAGCGGCGAGTGCAGGTGGACGAGGGAGGCGTTCACGAGGGGCAACTGGACCCTGACGCAGCAGTTCCAGGACTGCGTCCGGAAGCGGGCCGTGCAGTCCGTCATGGCGAGGCCGAGGTGCAAGGACGACGTGCAGGCCGTCAAGGTCGTGAACCAGGTGTGGGATTCCTGTTTCTCGGATACCCGGCCGTTCGACGAGGTTTACAGATGAGTGCGCGGGGAGCAATCAAGCATAGCATTCGAGGACGGGAAATGCGCGGCAGGGACAGACGGCATACGTATAGACACGACGGGAACAGCACGGGCGGAGTCAGGAGTTGTCGAATGGTTATAACGGTAAGGGTGCACGTGTTATTGAATGCTCTAAATTGTGCCGTAGAAGTCAGCCCTCCCCTATATGCATATACCGAACTCCAACCCGCAGATTTGCCCATCCAGAGAACGCCCGCCAGCCGTAATACCACGGTGAATGCAAATTCCCTTTGATCATCCGAGTCGTCATTTCGACTTCTCCCGATTAGCCGCCCGCTCCCCCTTGACGCAGTGCTTAAGAATCCAGGGATGCGTCTGGACCTGGTCCAGCGGTATCCGCTTTTCGGGGTCCAGGACGAGGAGCTGTCACGCTCGTTAGCACCGTACTCTCTCACATGGACATGGACGGGGGACAGAGGCGGGACCCGGACTCACCCTCTTGATAAGATCCCGAGCCTCGGGGCTGACGAACGAGGGAACCGTCATGTCGGCCCTCGCGATCCTCCTCTGCGTCATGACGGGGGTGTCCTCGAACGGCGCCTCGCCGACCAGGAACTCGTACGTCAGGACGCCCAGGCTCCAGAGGTCGACCTTCTCGTTGTAGGTGTTGTCGGAGCTGCCCGGCTTGAGCATCTCGGGGGGCAGGTAGTCGAGGGTGCCGCACATGGTCTGGCGGCGGCTGTTGGGGGCGTGGACGCTCCAGCCGAAGTCGGACAGCTTGATCTCGCCGTGGATGCCGACGAGGATGTTCTCGGGCTTGATGTCGCGGTGGATGACGTGCTTGCGGTGCAGGTAGCGCAGGGCGCTGGCCATCTGGGCGATGTACTGCGACGCCTTCCACTCGGGGAACCGGGTCTCGCGCCGCAGGTGCTTGTACAGCTCGCCCTTGCCGGCGAACTCGATGATGAGGAAGACGCGCTTGCTGTCGTGGAAGTGGCCGTACAGCTGCAGGATGTTGGGGTGCCGCAGGTTGCTCTGGATCTCGATCTCGCGCCGCACCTGCTTCTCCACCCGGCCCTGCTGCAGCTCGTTCTTGTGCAGCACCTTGAGCGCGCAGATGAAGCCGTTCGTCCGCTCCCGCGCCAGGTACACCCTCCCGAACTTGCCCTTGCCCAGCGGCCTCCCGATCTCGAACATGCCCAGGTGGAACTGTTTGGGCGGAGACGGCTGCTCGATCAGGGCGGTGGACTTCCGCTCGAGGTCCAGCTCACCGGAATGTCTCGAGGAAGATGAGCTCGGGAGGGCTTTCCGAGCTGGTGATGAGGGCTGAGGCGCTTTCCGCTGGGCCGCCTGCGACGGCAGGGTGACAGCTGTGACGGTGTTTGTGCTCTGTGCTTGCAGAGCAACCTTGTAGAGATTTGGGCGACTTGTGCTGGTTCCTAGTTGCGTTGTTGTCGTCACGACCTGACTCAGGAATAAGCCGTCTGACATCTCATAGCAGGCGAATTGAAATACTAGAACTTATATCGCACATACCTTGGGCTTCTGGTAGGGTTTGGAGCCATCTCCCGGATCGTTCTCGTCGTTGACCGACATTCGCTCGAAGCGAGCCTCCAAAGTACGTGCAGCCATCGTGGGTGAGAATAACAACAACTCAACTCCCCTCGGTAGTTAGTCTTCTTATGTCTTGGTTTACGTCCTGATTATTGAAAATTCAGTTCCAATTCGGTGCCAATTGAGCAATTGGGGATGTATCAGTAAGGATGATTAGGGTCTGGCGGAAAGTCAAGCTCGTTATGTGGACCGGGATGTTTTCAGTAGCGTGAGCTCTCGTTGCGCAGGGCAACCGTAACCCAGGGGGGACCCGCCGCCGGCCGGCCGTGACCTTCGAAAGCGACTTGGAAGTTCTTATCAATATCTACGGGGCCGCCCTGCTAAGAACACTAAACGACCCCTGCTTTTTTTTTGAAAGACATTCATGTAGAGATTACTAGCTCTGACATAATTAATCGAGAAAAAAGCTTCAACTTTTCAGTTGCATGCAATATCCGGGCGGCTCTATCTATGCGTTAAAAGCCAGCCAATAGCTCAACTGCATCTTTTACCTCCCTTGCGAGTCCGTCCACCATCCCAGTTTAATACACTCTTCGCATCCTTAGGGGGATTTAGAACCACCGATCATGGACTCCGAATCCGTCAAGGCCGAAGTTATCAAGCAGGTCCGGACGCAATACGCCATGGACAATGCGCGGCAACTGATTGAGGTCAGTCAGCGTTGACTAGCTAAGTTTTCAAGACCACCGCTCTACGATCGGGGCTGCTCTCCCATTCCGGCAGCTCACCCAAGTTCGTCTCGGGAAACATGTCGCCGAGGAATGAGTTCGCCGCCGCCCCCGCCGCCGCCGCCGCCCAAGATCAGCCCGAACTAACCCGTTTCGATGATGGACGAGCAGAAAATCAACGAGCACTGCTTCCAGAAATGCGTCCCCAAGCCGAGCTCCTCCCTGTCTGGCGGCGAGCAGACCTGCTTCACGCAGTGCATGGAGAAGTACATGTCGGCCTGGAACCAGGTCAGCACCACCTACATCAGCCGGTTACAGCGCGAGCAATAAAAGAGAACGAAGTCTTCTTCGGGCTGTGGAAGTTGGATGAACGGGGTAAAAATAAAGGAACCATGGGCCATAGGTCCTGGGGATGGAGAGAGAGAGCGAGAGGGAGGGAGAAGTGCTTCGACGGCATGGGATGGGATGGATCATTGTATAACACGAAACGGGAACGGACGGGAATTCCACGAGGACGATCTACGCCATAGAAACCACTAAGTCCACGTTATTACTTCGAGCCACATGAGGAAAGGGTATAGGCATAGAGTGTACAGATATGCGGCACCGAAAGACCGGGGGTTGCTTGCCCAGGCCTGAATAGGAAGTTCTGTATAAAGGGGGGTATCTAAACATTATTATTCTACTCCTACTCAAGGGTCTCCCGCGACTCCTTTCTTCTTGGCTTCCTCGGCCGCCTTCTTGCGCGCGAGGTACCTCTCCTTGGCGCTCGAGATGTCCGCCTCCGTCTTCCGGCTCTTGGTGGCGCGCTCGACCTTCTGCTGCTCCTCGGCCTCCTGCTCCAGGGTCCTCTTGAGCGACTGCTCCAGCTGCGCCTCGAGCATGCGCGACTGCCTCTCGCGCATGGCTTGCTTGCCGCCGGCGCCGACGAACCCGCTCGACGAGTGGTCGTCCCTGCGGTCGGACCCCTTGCGCTCGTCTCGCCGCGGCTCGGGTTTCTTCTTGCTGCTCACGTTGAGCCCCCCCTTCAGCAGTTCGCGCTTGTCGACCACCTCGCCGTCCTCGTTGATGGCGATGGAGCCGCCCTTCGCGTTGATCTCCTTTGCGATATCCGTCGCCGTCTTCTCCTTCCTTTCCTCCGGGACGTCTTCCCGATGCTGCGGCCCAAGCTTTGCGCGCTCCTCGGCGGCCTTGACGACCTCGGCGTGTCGCTGGTCGCCCCGTTCTAGTAAGTCCTTGTAGAAGGCCGTCATGCCGCCCCCCTTGTTCTTCTTGGCTTCCTCCTCTTCACGCCTGCGCTCCTCCTCCTCCATCCTCTTGTTCTCTTCCTGCTGTCGCTTGTACGCCTCGGTGACGAACTTCTCCTTGTCGGCGTACTCGTCTCCCTCTTCCTCCCTCTCGCGGGCGATCTTCTTCTCCTCGGCTATCAGCGCGTCGCGTCTCCGTACCGCGGCCGACGCCATCAGGCTCTTCATGTACTTCGGCCTCCTCTCCGCCTCCTCCGGCGCGACCTCTTTCTCCTTCGGTTTTAGCGAGTCGTATACGGCATCGTAGTCGTATATGGACGGGTCTAGCTCTTCCGCCGCCTCTTGGTATTTCCGGGACTCGAGGACGCTCGAGAGGTCCCCATAGATGCTGATAGGTTGTGCCTTCTTGGTCTTACTCGGCGGATGGGAAGGGGGGCCGTCCTTGGATTTCGGTGACGGCTTCTTCGGTTCATGATTGCTCGCTCTTGTAGGGAAATCGTCTAGCTCTGAAATTTCTTGGGCGTCGCTCTTTGCCTCTTTCGTGTCATCGTCCGACACGTCATCCCCGCCAAACATCGGCTTCCGCTTTGTCGGAGCAGGACCTTTCGAAGCCCCCGGCTTCTTAGTTAGGTTGAGGCCGAACGATAGGCCCGGTTTGCTCATCCTTGCGAAACTGAGATATCGTGACTGGTCAATGAGATATGAAGAAGACTGCCTTGAAGCTAGTCAGCGGCGGCAATCGGGGTGTAAATGAGCGCTCAAGTCAGAGACGGTACTCCTCGTTGACTGCTGGTTACATCGATGATAGAAGGAGTGGCGCTTGCTCTGAAAGCTGCAAGGGCACCAGCCACTTTGTCCGGCGTGGAAGGGGACATCTGTGATAAGATAAGATAAGATAAGATAAAGAACAGATTAGATCCAAATGCTGCCGAACGTCATGGGCTATAGTACACAGGTAGTCCAGATATCTTTACAGTGTCTCAACACTACATCATATACGCAAGACGACTCTCCTATTAGACCATAATGCAACAATGACCACCGCCCCGCCGTCGCCGAAGAGGCGACATATACTGTCTTCAATAAATCCGGAACGACCACCCATAACAGAGGATGAGGCCGTGACTCCAGAACCGGCAGCTCCTCCACAGGAGCCCCGGCCTGATATAGATGCAGACGCAGACGGAGATGCAGAGCACGCGGCGGAGGAGCAGCAGCGTAGAAGAAGGTCAAAGTTTCGCTTCAAATCCAAACATTCCAGCTCACGTCGCTCATCCCGCCGCCATCGCGACCGCGAGGGGGGCTCTGAAGACAACGACGACCACGAACACGACTCGTCGTTCACTACCCACCGCCATCACAGACACCACAGCCACGACCACGATCCCGACAGAAGACACCACCACCACCGGCACAAGCGGCGAAAGCGCTACCGCCACCGCACGCGCACGCGCTCACCGACGCCGCCGAACCCGTACGACCCGCCGCCGCTATCGCCGGACGCCGCGTTCCGCGCGTCGCTGTTCGATGCTATGGCGGACGACGAGGGCGCCGCGTACTGGGAGGCGGTGTACGGACAGCCGCTGCACGTGTACTCCCGCGACGACGGCCGCTCGTCGTCTTCCCAACCACAACAGGGCGAGCTGGAGAAGATGGACGACGAGGAGTACGCGGCCTACGTGCGGCAGCGGATGTGGGAGAAGACGCACGAGGGCCTGCTGGAGGAGCGCGCGCGGCGCGAGGAGGCGCGGCGGGCCCGCGAGGACCGCGAGAAGCACGCCCGCCGCCTGACGCGCGAGATGGAGGACAGCCTGCGCCGCGGCGAGGAGAGACGCGCGCGCCGTCGCTGGCGCGACCGCTGGGAGGCGTACCGCGCGGCGTGGGCCGAGTGGGCCGTCGATGACCAAGACCAGAACGACGAGGATAAAAACGCAGGCGAAGGAAAGGAAGAGAAAGGCGGGCAGAGGAAGCAGCGCCTCGCCGACGTCGACCCCGCGTGGCCCGTGGAGAGCGGGCGGCGGGCCGACGTGGCGGGGCAGCCGGGCGCGGTGCGAGAGTTCCTGGTGCGCGGGCTCGACGCCGCCGCCACCGCCGCGCGGGAGGGCCGGGGCGAGGGTGGGGAGGCGGGCGAGTCGGAGGCCTTCCTCGCGGCGCTCAAGGACGAACGCGTCCGGTGGCACCCGGACAAGATACAGCAGCGGCTCGGGGGCCGGGTCGACGGCGCCGTCATGCGGGACGTCACGGCCGTGTTCCAGATCGTCGACGGGCTGTGGTCGGATACGCGGGAGAGGTGCAAGAAGGGACGAAGAGGGGGGTTGGCTTAGACTACCTGCTCGGGTTCGATGGGATTGGGTGTGGTTCGGGCGTTTGGCGATGGAGTTATACACATACGATACCCCCCTTTTCTTATGGTTACGTTAAGAGATAGATATCACGCCCCTGTGTGGATAGGGGCAAGGACATGTTACGTGCGTGCCAGCTTCTCGAAGGGCGAGGTAGGATCAGTAATTGCTAGTTTATGCGACCAAGTAGCCCTTCGTCTTAGACCTCTCAGCAGCCGAATTGCACGCGTATGTAGGTCTGTATGTATGTGTCCTTGACCGAGTATCTAATCTAGGAGTGAACGAGACGTTGACGACGTTACAGCTACTCGTGAGTATAGTTATAGCTATCCTAGATGGGAGGGCACTCTACGAATTCACGAATCCACCTTGTGGGCATAGAGCACTTGCTTACAGCACTAACTATGTACAGAGTATGGGACAAGGAGATATGCCAGTATCAATCATGTATGCAAATCTTGTCGCATTAACTATCTCTAGAGGATCAAATCGGGTAAGGCGTCTCGCCCATCCGGTGGGCAGATTATAACGCCAAACTGGATGCAGAGGAAATGCAGCTTCATAGCAAAGCCGACCATCGGGCTCAAGAGGACCATCCAATTCCACTCGGCGCATGGCATCGATCCGCGGCGCCGATCCCTCAGTGGATCTTCCTGGTATAGTACAAAGTCTGGCAAAGTGGCTCTCTATATGTATCGACGGAAACAGAAAAGCCTCTTGTCCGTTACAACTCCTATTCTCTTGCGTGTCCCTTTAACTCCTTACTGGCTGGACTGCATCACTCGTTGCATCATCTCGATGTCATTAATGGCCTCATTGAATACTCTGGTGACCGAGTTGAACACCTTCATGCGGTTGTTCTCATGCCTGGTTCTCCATATCTCGGCCATAAGCTCACGGTTGATCTGCTGCAGTTGCTCGATGGTACAACCCGACGTGCGCTTAGTCAGCTGATTGAGGAAATATTCGGCCGAGCCATCATCGAGTTCCACCTGCGCCGAACCGGAAGAGACGGATTGTTGCTGAGATTGGGTTTCCTCATCGGGCATCGGGTCATTCAGCAGGTTCGCCATGCTAGGGACGTGAGACTTAGCTCCTGTGCGTGACACGTTGGAGAGCGGACTCTGAGAAAATCCGGGCTGCTGCAGATATCCTTTGGCAAGTCCGTGGGCCTGGGAGTGGGGCCATTGTTCGTCGCTCGATGTGGTCTGGCTTCCTCCAAGCGGTTGCGTGTCGGGAATGTCGACGGGGCTCGAAGGCTCGTGGTGGGTGCCATTCGTTACCTGCGTGCTGAAATTAGAAGAACGGTGTGACGGGTCCGAGGTCTTGGTAGTCGAAGCATCGTTGATCAGCGCAGACGGCGAAACTCCCGGAGGGAGGGACTGCACGGCTGAAATCTGACAAATTTGAGTGCTATCGCCGGCGGTCGCTCTAGTCGATGTGTGGACCGACCCTGGGTTCATGCGGGGCCACTGCGAGGGTGGCTGCATCGGAGAAGCAGGGTCAGCCGGAACCTGTACACCATTGGTGGCCGCGTGGGCCTCTTCGTCGGGGCCCCGCGAGGGTACCGACGTCCCGTTGGTGCCGGCATGTTGGTGTGAGCTCTCGCCAGAAGGATTGGCCGCCGGGCCAATCAGCTGAAAGTGCGCCGTTGTGGTCGTAGGTCCTTGTGCACCTTGAGAGGGACCCTCTCCGTTGCCAAGCTTAGACTGCACCGAATCAACTATAGCTTGCATGGCTTGCTTCTTACGCGCTTGCTCGGCCTTTTGGGCTCTCCGTTCGAGCTCTTTCTGGTACTCTGAGTCCCAGTCGACAGACCGGAATTTCATGTCAACGTCCTCAATGTCGACCTCGACGTTGCTGAAAAGCTCAGAGGCCTTCAGTTTGCGCTCCCTATCACCGATAGCGATGGCGTCATGCTTCAAGGTATACACGTCCTTGAGGAATGCCTTGGGCTTGATGTAATACCCATTGGCAAGCCTCTCCTCGATGGTCTGAATGTCCAAGTTGTAGAAGAACTTTCCGGTCGCCGTTTCGCGCAGCCCCGGGTATCCATCTTTATCTTTGGCCGGCTCATAGGGACGCGGCATCGCACCCTCTATATCAGGTCTGACATAGTTGGGGTCTAATTCATCGAGCAGGTACTGGAACGAGGACTGCGGAATGACCGGGAGGCGGAACTTCTTGTATTTCCGGTTGATTTGGTCCATGATGGGCTGAAGATGGACCTTCATATGATTGAGGAGTTGACGATACCGTAAGCCTTGCTCCTTGATCTCTTGTTTGGTAAGCTCCTTAGGTGGCGGGGGCGGGGCAAGAGGCAATTCTTCCAGTACACGCTTTTTGCGGTTTGCTGGATCGGGGAAGTCCTTGGGGAGCCTCCGGATATGTTCAATAATTATCTTGAAATATTCCTGGCGGTTCTCCTGTGAATAGTTAGCAAGACCGGAACCCTTCTTAAGGCACTCTAGCGAACCCACCTTAATAGGACGCGCAATCTCAGTAATGCTCTTGTCGGAATATCCAAAAAGATCGCGCCTAAGGTCGGAGTCGAGATTCTTCGACTCCGTTTCCGCAGTAGCTAGCAGCAAGACGGGATCGTTTGGCTGGATCGATCGAAGCATCGACAGGAAAGCAGTCAATGCAGGCCCTGCCAGAGTAGGGTACCAAGTATCAATATTCGGAATGAAGATGACGCTTGGCTTGTGACGCTTAACTTCGGCGAATTGGCTAACCAGTGCTTGTTCAACAGGCTACCCCACGTTAGTCCTTGCAGCTAGCTACGCGAGTCAATCGGGAATGACGGTACTCACCTGCCCTCCGCCGAGTATAGTGGCTAGGTCAAAAATCTGCACGTGGACGCCCTCCAAGTAGTGCAGGATAGCAGCACTGATGTATCCTTGGCCCATACCAGGTGGACCGGTCACGCAGAAGCGCGGACGAAAGACACGAGCCCTCTCGAGTTCTTCCTGCAAAGCTTCCCGCGCGAATCCGAAGTCATCGTCTTCATACGGCTCGAACATAGCATCCTCAAGCGCAGTAGGCGTCTTCTTGCGCGGAAAGATACTATCTAACGCCATCTTCATTGCCTGCAGCTGATCTCGTAACAGCGGCTCGATAGACTTGGGAAGGGGGTAAGCCTCGGAGCCACCTTGTCTCTGAGAGGACGGGACGAGTTTCTTCTTGGCCTTGCTGAAGTCCGTCAAATGCACAACGACCTTATTGGGGTCGACCACCAGCTTTTCCTGCGAAGAGTAAATCTGAGGATACGTCCTCTGAATGGCGTTGAGCGCGGCCTCGGTACACAACGCACGCAAGTCGGCGCCTCCATACCCCTTCGTCTCCCGAGAAAGCGCAGCCTTGAACTGATCTGGAAGGCCCCAATCCTTTGTATGGATGTCTATGATGGCCTTTCTGGCGCCGGTGTCAGGGAGTGGAAAGTAGAATTCCCGGTCAAAGCGGCCCGGTCGGCGCAGAGCAGGGTCAATATTATCCGGACGGTTGGTGGCACCAATCACGATGACTTGGCCTCGGCCATCCATTCCGTCCATCAGCGCCAGCAAGGTTGAGACGATCGAAGCGTGAATCTGTTCCTGTTTGCTAGACCGGACAGGTGCAAGCCCGTCGATCTCATCGAAAAAAATGATGCTCGGCTGTGTTCTGCGGGCTTCCTCAAAGAGAAGTCGGAGTTGCCTTTCCGCCTCTCCCACCCACTTGCTGAGGGCATCGGCACCTTTTCGCATATAGAATGCAATTTTCTTGCCGCCGGCTCCGATCGAATTGGCCAGGGCACGGGCTAGGAGCGTCTTTCCCGTTCCCGGGGGTCCATGAAACAGAACACCACGCGGCGGCGTGACGTGAAATCTCAAATACATGTCCGGATACAGCAGTGGCAGTTGCACCATTTCTTTGAGTTGTTCAATATGGCTTTGCATCCCTCCAACTTGGCTAAAATCGACCGATAGATCTACGCCGAGAGGGTCAGCATCAGCCAGAGCCTTCTGGTTCTTGACTCTGCCGACGTTCGGAGCCGCACCACCCGAACCAAGAGCTTCCAGATTGAGCGGCTGACCAGGTCCAGCCGGGCCACCTGAAGCGAGGCCTTGGGCTTGGTTCGCACCGAGATTTCCCGCCGTGTTAGAACGCTGTCCCATTTCCTCATCGCTGCTGTCCGAATCGGCACCCCCTGCGGCTTCGGCTGCTCCGGATCCCCAAGGACCAGCGAAAGCGGCGCCAACGCCATTGCCGACTCCCCCGAAGGGCCCGGCAAGAGTGTGAAGGGCCCGATCCCAGCCACCTGTGGCACGAGCGCCACGGCGGCGACCTGGAGTAGGGGCCGGGTCCTCGTCGGCATCCTCCTCTAGGTTGAACTGATTAAGAGCCGGAATTTTATAATTGATCGGGGCGCGGACACGTTTGGAAGGGAGATCCTCAACCGGAACATCTGGAGAGCGTCTGCGTCGACGGGGACGTGCTCGGCTTTCGCTCTCCTCGCGAAGGTCTAAGGCCTCTTCCGCGAGTTCGTCCTTATCGAGCTCGTCATCGCCAGAGTCGTCGCTCTCTCGTGAGCCTCTCTTAGCTCTTCGTCTCCTGCCGCCGGGCCTCTTCCTCCGAGAACCCTGACTCGACGATCCGCCATCCTCATTGGGCGCATCATCCTCGGATCCACCATGGTTGCCATCTGCGGAATCGTTGTCGGGCTCAAAATCACTGCTCGGCTCTTGAACGGACTTTCTGGCTTGAGACCTCCGGGTGAGTCGCCGATTAAAGCTGCTATTAGCTTCAGGCTCGGGAGCAACCTCAGTAGCAGTTTCTACAGCGTTGGTCCTAGCAGCTCGTGTGCGGCGGGTAATCGGGACGTCGTCGTCATCGTCATCCTCTTCAGGTTGGTCAATAGGCTCAACCGTATCGATCACGGCGTCTTCATCCGCAACGACCCCATCGACTTCCTGGGCTTCTGGCGGTTCCTCTTTTGTGACAGCTGCATGCTCGGCGGCGTCGCCATCTAAACCATCCTCTTGCGTATCTTCCTCAATGGCTGGGGGCAGAGATTTCTTTGGCGCCTTCCCGCCACGAGTCGCTCTTGTGATTCGGGCTAAGGCTTCCGGGCTTTTGCTCTTGGATCCTCTGGCAGGTCTAGCGTGTCTACCTGAATTGGATAACTCGACTAGGTCCTCTTCTGCGTCCGCTGTATGGGCTCGAGTAGACCTTCTAGTGGCAGCAGGAACGTTTGTGGGAGCCGGCCGGGGGTTGGATAACGAGCCGGAGCCAGTTGGGATCTTGAGCTTGATTATCTTTGACTTGCTGCGTTGCGCTGGTTGCTTGGGGTCATCCTGAGCTTGGCTTTGGTTATCTGAGTCTTGGGCAAGATCATCATCCGAACTCTCCTTATAGGTGACAGCTTTAGTGGCAGCCTTCCTCATGCGGCGGCCCGTATGTTCGTTGATGGGGGGCTCGTCTTCTTCTTCGTCGTCATGGCGGTCCCCGAAGGACCCTTCCTCTTCGCTGTCACCGAGCACATCATCTTCGTCGTCATCAATATCAGAACCTCCATATTTATTCTGCTTGCGACCAGTGGCCTTGGGGTGCTTGGTGGACCGCGACTTTTTTCGCGAACGGGAGGGTGAATCAGCTTGGAGCTCAAAAGTCTCATCCTCAGAATCAGACTTGTTAGGGTCGAATTCCGCCAGAACGGCGGCGCCTCGCTTTCGCTTGACCATCTTGTAGATTGATACGGGTAGGCGGTGATGCTAAAGTCGTGGTATGTCAGTGCTAACCAAACCAGGCGAGGGAATGAGCCTCGAAGCAAGGATGTGGGTGTCAAAGGGAGCGCGGATGTTGAAATAAACTGCTGTCCGATTGCGACCACGTTGACCCCGCGCATGTCGGAGCGGGCGCACCCGGGAACGAGTTCGAGGACGACGGCAAAGCGCCCTAACAGGACTGGAATGCTTACTTGGACTACAAGGTAACGACCAACGTGTTGTATCGCTCTCCGTCTTTCAATACGGATACTTAGGTACAGATATCACCAGCGACCGGTGTTCATACAGTGATTCTCCTCACAGCGGAAGTTACTCCATGAGTCACAGAGTGTACAAGAAAGTGGATGGTGAGCACGTCCAGTCAATGCATCGGTAGGCCGTGGAATAAGGGACTCGACTTGGCCTACACAATGAGGACTATCAGCACATCAAGGCCCGCCGACATGACGAAGGTGAGGAGACACGATGGGAACTTGACATAGAGACGGAGGCACAGGCGGGCGGGACGGATGATCAACGCAAGGTTGCCCGGCGAGCTCTCACCAGCAAACGCGCACGCAGGATATGGATGGGTGACAGGCTTACCGTAATCGAGCAGATGGCGGAGAGATGAAATATATCGTGCAATCTTGACGAGCTGTTAGACAGCGTGCAAGAACGGGAGTTGGCAGAAATGTGAAAGGTGCTACGGGGGACAGCCAATAGTAAGTAGAGATGAGGGAATGAACGGAAGCGGAGCCCACGATAGAAGTATTGATGAACGAGTCAAACAAATAAAATAGGGGTCGTCGATGTCAGACTCTGACGGATGCAAGCTGCAATAGACAGAGGCCAGGTTATGAAGATGGAGTGATGGACGTGGGCTCGACAGGCTTGATGGTCATCTCGGGGTAACCAAGTCGCGCGCGTGTCGTGCATCTGGCTGAAGTGCAGGGTATCAACCAAGAAAGAACTTAGCCAGCAGGCAGCTGAGTGAGCAGTGGGTCCACGCAGAGAGCACAGACCATACAATTACATTTTAGAGTGTCCACTATCCTTTTTTTAGCCAATAAAGTCAGGTATATCCAGCGAATTTTTACGCCGCTGCCCCAGTGCAAACCTTGGTATCACCCCATTTCAAAACTGCGACTGCAACCAAGAGCAGCCCATCTCCGCAAGCTCATTCCTCCGATTCCTCAACATCCAAACCTTTAACTGTCTTCACATTTCAAAACAGAACCTCTTTTAATTAGATAGAGTTCTTTTATGACTTTCATCTTGGTCGCGTAGTGAAAACCTCTGCAATTGACTATTTTTAAGCATTCAAATCACCCCCGAAGCGGTGATAATGTCGTAGATGCAAATTCGTAATTGGTCAACTTTCCATCTGGGATATCTCTGAAGAGCTCCCCAGATTTTCCATCGTCATCGCCGGCGCTACTATGCGGCTTAAAACTTTAAGATCAGCCCTACGAACCCCGGGCCGTTTGGACGGGAATCTGGGGCGGCGGGTTGCCAAGTCGACGTTTCTCGAGGTCCACAAGCGCAAAGGAGGACGCTGAGGTCCGGATGAGTCGGATGACCTGGAGCTGTTTCGCCGAGCCACCTGCGAGCCCTTGCTGCCACCAGGTGTTGACAGCAGGCCCGCGTTGGGCTCGCTCGCATCGGCGACTACCGATTCCAGGGCAATTAGAGTCACCTCACACGTGCCCCATGACTTCCCCATCCATCGCCTGGAAGGGCACTGCAGATCCCTGACGCACGTGTGCCTCTCCGTCCTGCCGTCCTCCGTCCTGCCGTCCAAGTTCGATTCGTCTAGCGTTTGTCAACTCTGCGTATCAAATAAGACGTCGGTTCGCGAATCCGCCAAGCCATCCCCGGTGATGCCCGACTCTTGCCATTATCCGATTATCCGGTATCGCAATGTTCTCAAGTTTGGATATATCATTTATCCCCAGAAAGTTTGGCTCCAGCCTTTGATGCCAGGGGGGCGCGCGGTCTGATTTTCTATTGCAGCACCGCCAATGTAGGCATGTAGCTTCCCGACAGAGAATGATCACTCGATTCTATTATCACAGTTGACTCTTAAAGCTGCTTCTGGCCGTCGCACTTCTTGCCAATATCAAGCGAGCCGTGGAGGGGATCTAAGTCTCTTTACGACAGTATCATCGGTCCCTAATCCAGCTACCAGCCTTGCCGTTGTTATCTTGGCTTCGTGATACGGACCCCGCCGTTTATAGGGCTGGGGAATAGCCGATTAAGCGGGCCACATGACATATCAATTTGAAGGGATGACTTCAGGCTCCTTACTGCACCGTCTTTCCCCATAGCGGCTTTTCGCTCACCGTCTAATTGGGGACACGCGTTAGCTCGTGCGCCTTCCCTTGAGGTTTATTGATCGCCTAGAACAGAAGACCCAATACCGTCTTCCCGTACTACTGCAAGTTAAGGGCCCATATGTCGAGCCAAGTGGCTATCCCCTGCGATGTTTATGTCAGGTTCCAACCAATGCTCGGGTACACGGGTACAGGACCCTACTCTCTGGAGCTTTTGGGGAGGATATATATCACCTTCACCTGACCAACTTTTCTTCCCTCTCTTTCTCCAACCTCGACAGAGTTTGAAGCCTCTTGTGCCATCTTTTATAACTGCACCAGGTGTGCGAGTCAGCGACCCTGGCGGGGCATTCCTTTGACAACAGTCTAGAACAAGATTACTCAGTCTTGAGCCATACTAGTGCTCGAAGCTGTTTAGCACCCAATCTCTTGAGCAGCGAACTTCGAATTATCTGCCTCGTCATAAGGCATTTGATCACAAGGTGAATTTGAATTACAACCGAGTGATCCCTCCTAAACATGCCGTCCGATCGACCACCCCTCCCCACTCCACACGCTACCTGGGGCTCAGGGGAAACAGCGAGCCGGAAAAGCAGCTTCGGGTCGGACTACTCCGACAAGGGGAAGGTAAACCCGACCCGAACTCGGTCCATAAAGTCGTTCTTTAACTTCTCATCCCAGGAGATGTCCCCCTCCATGTCGGATAACTGGATCGGGGAGACTCCCAAGAGCTCTGACACGCGGTCCTCGTACAACCGCACGTCTTCGAGTCCATCGTCCCCCAGATCCTTTTCGAACCCAAAATCTCCCACGGTGAACGTCTATACCCACTGCGGGCGTCACAGCAACCAGTGGATCTTCGGAGGTCGGTCCGTGTCGGACATGGTCAGGAACGCCATTAAGAAAGACTAGGGGGCTTATTGCCGTAGGGGACGGCTCATTAACACGCTCAACGGCGGCGTCCACCAAGTTAGCTCCTCTCTCTGGCTGGTACAGTCTGTATTAGTATGTAATGCCGGAGTTACGAATGATGATGATACCACGGGACGGTTTAGGGGGGTAGCGATAATATCTAGGCAAGGAAGACAAGGCATGTGAGATAATTCAATACCCGCAATGAAAATGTATTTTTTAGATAACTTGCACCTTGATTCTTTATTGATCCTTTGCAAGTTAACCATGGGAAGGTCCGTTTCAGTCGCACGTGTCCCCTCGTGCTCAGTGTTATGGCAGCTTACTGCCTCGAGCTCCCTCGTCCCTAAAACCCGGACCCTGGAGGTTGCTCAGCACCTACGTGAAAACTAAAGGGGCGGACTGATATGGTCGACTACAGAAATATTCCTTGGTATGGTCTTCGAAAGGCTTCTATGGCCTTACGTTTGATTATGATATCTTAATATACAGGGATCGCCTGCTTTAGAGCTACGCGATGGCCGAACGGTGACAGCAGTGTCTGAAAGTTCTCGAGGAGCCGAACCCCTGCGAATGGACGACCTGACATAACGGGGTATATGCACACCATTCTCTCCAGCCGTGGCAGTCCTCCTCGTTAGCCGGCGCCGGGGGAGAAGTCCAAAAGCTCCCCTGTCTCGCGATTTCCCAGCAGTGCAGTCAAGTTAAGTCGGCTACTTCGCGCTCATGCCGTCTTCTTGAAAGTCCGCACTGCCGCCTCCACCGAGGAGTCGTCGAATATCAAGAAGACCGAGCAATGACGGAAATAGACCCGGTCCAGAGTCTCGTAGAGAACAGCTCAGCTTCACTTTATGTCTTCGCTATGATCAGTCGCCGTCGCCATCCACACAACGACGCTCTGCTGCAGCAAGGGGTGGGGTTAAGCAGCCCTGCGTGGTCCTATAAGTGGCAATGGTCCGGTGGGATATCTACCAAAGTAACAGGGTAGTAACTATATATATAGCAGATCTGTATCACGAGCTGAAGGGTCTTGCGTGCGGTAAAGATTCTGATTATTCGATATCTTGGTATTTTACAAGGGCATTTTAGTCCAGTTTTGAAGCTTCCAATACGACTTTTGCTTTCATTTTCATTTTATTTTATTTATTTTCATTCTTTACAAAATGCCAGCCCTCAGGATAAGTCGAGCTCGTGTCTTTTGGCATGTTGTGACATGTTTCAACTGGTGTATAGGCGTTGTATTTATGAGGGAAGCAGTAGCCCCGGCAGCCAAGAGACGCAGCAGGACATTCTTGCTGGCTTTAACGTGCTCGATTGCCAGGACCACATGTCTTGGAGTCTTCTGTGAACTAAGGCATCATCCACGAGCTTCCTACTAGTCGAACTTCTCCTAATCTCGTGGAACCAGCTTCTAGCAACGTCATCCCGTTGAGACAGCACGTAGCGGAACGTAGTTTGACGGGAAACCGATAAAAGACCGAGGTGCAAGCTGGAATTATTAGGTTGTGAAGAAGGGTCAGGGGTTTTCATGACGAAGAGGGAACAGGTCGATGGCGGCATAATGTGATTCTTCAAACAGAGAGAAAGCGGCTACATGGCATTTTAGATGGTAGCGTCGTTGTGGCCGACAAGGCACTTATTGCGGCAAGAGTCGCCTAATCTGAAGACAGCATAACATCCCACTGGAAACATTCGGGTCCGTTTATGGCCCTTCGAACATATCTCATACGGTGCTCCCCCAGACTTTGGATATGCTTGACTCGGCCGCTAATATCTGTGCTCCCATTACTTACCCTTCGGCAACGTCTTGGCTGAGGTGATCATTATTTCATCGAGTGTCATAGCAGCTTCCAATAGAATGGGCTTCTGCATCTGGTCCTTATGGTGTCCTCTAAATGCGATGACCTGTGCGAAACCACTTACCCGCACAATCATACAACATCTAGAGCGGGGTCTGGTATCACCGGAGTATGCGCAGGCAGTTCCGTCGGGCATGCGGGATTCGCCATGAGCACGGATGCAGCAGGCTTGCGGGCCAGGGAAGTGCTCCGGTGCTAAGATGAGTGACATATTCATCTGTCGCACAGCTACGCCCGCATCCGCTGCACTGCGCTGGATGCATCACACCGCTGGTGCCTCCGAAGCATGCCAAGACGTGGATGTCCGTGACATTAGGCTGTTCTGCCTACGCAATCCTGGGGCTGTTGAAGTAATAAAGATCGAGGCGCTCCTTACGGTAGGTAACATACAATTGACCATCCAATGTCAGGGACCCAGGAAAGGGACTGGACTCGCACGTGATAAGACTACGGGCATCCGGTCGTGGTCTCCCGCTAGAGGCCATCCCCATCTGCAAACGTAAGTGGCAACTGTGGGTGAGTAGCTATATGCTGTGTATATGCGATATCCCACACGCGCGCGAGTTTGAAGTATGTTGCTAAGCGTGTAGACTGCAAGGCCTGCTTCGGCGTCGGGTCGTGAGACGCAACATGTGCAACCGCCACCTGAAGGCTGGATAACTGGTGTGTGCCATCACGGGCTGAACCGGAGTAGCGGCGGAGCTCTTTCTTTCGTAGAGACCTATATTTCTTAACCCAAGGCATTTCGGTGTGGAGCATGGGATAGTCAAAGACTCAATTATAAGCGTTGAAAGCCAGTCAAACTGTGGCAGAAATAAGGGCGGAGTGATAGGTCAGGTACGTGCTTCGATGTTGGCACCCGAGGAACCTTCCGGTACCATGATGCTTGACAGAAAACGCAAACCTTGAACAAGAAATCGGTGGTAATTCTTTGAAGCTGCTTTAAGACTCGGCTGCTGCGGTCCAATGTTCGCCACAGATCTAGTTGCTGGGACCCCTCGGTGACATGTGATAGGGGCAGAGGACTGACTAAGAATAAATATACGTTGCTGCAAAGGACAGCGACGTGTGGTCTGTAAGCAAGTGCACGAGACATGCACATATTCAACCAACGCATGCCATAGAACGCGGGTTATCCCTTTCTTGTGGTGACTGAGGCTGAAACGACATCATCTCTGAATGTGTTGCAACCCTAGATTTTTTTTGAGCAAACGAGTTAGTTGAAGGCGGCTAGTCTCAGAGAGTGAGTGTCACAACAGTGAAAGAAAACAACTGGGGTAGTCCCTCACATCAGCAACAGTTTCTACTGCTTGAAATATACACGAGGTGTCGAGAGTCACATTGTGCCCTACGCAGCGTGCAATGTGGTTGTAAAGTTGTACAGCGTGGGCTTCGTGAACGAGACCAATTCCATGTAGTGCCTTATGCTTGCTTTAGCGGACTTAGCATATGAGACGACCTTATAAGTGGGATGAAGCAGAGTTGAGGATGCTCTGGCCATAAAGGCCGCGTCACTGGCATTTGAAGGTTCTGGAACATGTCGAACGGGTAGGATTTCATAATAGCTCCCTAGGTAAGTACTTAAGTCGAATAAATATCTTCCTCTCTGTGCAATAAACGAGCAGTTTGCCTGCATAAGTGTATTAGGTGCTTATTATGAGTACATTTTCTGTACCTACTTATTGCCCGGTGGTGCCAACTTATCCAACCCCTGAACGACAGCAGCTCCAGCGTGTTACAGATCGATGGGTACCTCGATACAAGCATATACGTGTTTCTCATTCGACTGTTGGAATTTGCACAGTAATCCTGGAAGCTGGTTATATGCATATTGTCCTAGCGTGTCTCTCTACCTAGTACAGATAGGACGGCATATTTGATACGCTACAGCTCGCAAGCGACAGTGCGCATACCCTATGCAAGGCAGCACAGGCCTGTTGAAGCCATATTGGCTCTCACAGTTCTGCTCAAACCCAGGTCATTGGGGGCACAAATACCTGACGGGCAGAGAGTATCGTTAAGCCATGGTCGGACTTAAAGCTGACTCGATCCACTAAAGGTTCTGGCACACACCCTTGAGAGAAGCACAACAGCACAAATCAGCCGACGGGATAGACAAAGGTCGTCGGATAACTCCGCAAGAACTTTGTTTCTCCGAAGGGGTGTTGGTTGGATGAATACTGGGCCTTTCTCTCAAGCTAGAAGGAAGACTGATCTCCTGCAGCTCCTCAGGGGCTCCTCGATCTTTGAAGGAGGGTTGGATGCGATCGGCCGAGCAAAACCCCATTACGGGGCGCGGTAAACTCGTATAACCAGATAGAGAGTACCGACACAAGAAGAAATCGTCCGAAGCAGCACTATTAACATCGGCCGCTGACCCGGTCCATGACGATATACTTCCTAGACTCCACAATGGGGAGGCTTGTTTTGCATGGTCCTTCTTCGAAGCCCAATAACGTATGTCGCACATCTAGGTAGGTACCCCATTGATGCAAGGAATTGCAGACCTAACCGTCGGTGTACATTGAGGTGGTTATGATGCAGCGCGGAATGACGCGGGATATATTTAGTACGCAGTTGCCTGCACAGAATATTCCTGGAATAAAAGCAACCTCCCCGCTTCGGTATATGATATTTGCGGACAAGCGGGTTAAGAAATCATGAGTGGTTGAAAAGGGGACCAAGGACTTGACGCTGTAGTCCCTTACCCAGTTCTAGACAGCAGTCAGATCAGGATAAGTGTAAAGTGGCCTGACTCGTACGCACCACCGCACCACAGTGATGCAGGGCGATGGCAAGGCACGGACGCTTCGACCCTCGATATTTGTATGTACATACCTATGTAGAATACCTACATCTGGTGCGATGATGGGGGGGTTTCTGTTTGGACCTCCGGAGTCGCAAATGATGACGTCGTTCCGTCCTGCGCACAATTGTGCTGTAAGGTTCAAGTTGAGACTTATACGTATCTCGCAGGCTCCCGAACCTCTGGTAGTGGACCTCTCGATCGGAACTTAGTGCTGCGGTGCACTGAGGTAGAGCGCTTCTTGTTCGCCTTTGATTGGCTGCTTGTGACACTCGTTCCTGATAATCCAGAACACGAGATCGACGAGCAATTCTTCCTCCGCCGGAAAACCATGCAGCAAGTGTGGCAGCTGTAACGCCGGTGCCGACGCGGCCAACCTGACGTACATGTCAGCATGTACGTATAGGCAGTTTCGTTGCAAGTATTTTGGGAGGATCACCACGGGCGTCAACCATTGCTGATAAGACACGATATTGTTACCCGCCTTAACTGATAGCAGAGTGACTTGCTGGTTCCGTTCCGGTACTTATTAGCCTGCCTAAGCGCTCCCTATACCTAAGGGACAATGTTCATTGGGTTGTTTCGAAGTATCATTTTGACCTCTGGTAGCCACCATCTGAAATGCAGCTTGACACGCGTCTCTCACTTCGGTATTCATGCTATGGCTAGTACGGCGAGAAGTGATTTATGAATCCATTATTGTCCCAAGAGTGTGCAGAGATTAAGATTCTCTTATCATAAAGTAGTGAAAACAATCATAGCGGAGTGGCTTAAACCGTAAGTGCTTTAAACTGAAGCCCATTCTTTGATTATATACAGATACTGGCATATATCTATCTATGTACGGCGGACGTTATCATTCTCGCCGAAAAATGTTTAGAATACTGTATAAAACATGACCTATTCACCGGGTCTGGACTTTGCTGTTTGATCACAAACGTTTGACTGTTAAAGTTCAGCATCATGTCGTGGAAACCCCTCGACTGAAGTTAAGGCTCATTTAACCGGTAATAAATGCCCAGCCTACGAGGTATGTAAGGCAACTGGTTGTCTAAAGTCGAAAAGTTGACTCCTAAGACAACTTGGAAGACTAAAGAGGCATGTACCTAGAAATTCTTATTAATGCATTAAGATGCAACAAAGTTCGGCTGAGCACGCATCAACCTTACCGCGTAAAATATGCACAAATAATAAGCCCCTCATCAATCCGTGCTGGTGCTTGTCTTAGCGCGAGAACGATGGATGCCTCCTGACAACCCGCGTTTAAAGGCAGGACCAATCGCCAAACGGTCGGACCTGGCTCATACCAAAACAACAAACCCGCGATTGTGGAGGCCAATGACCACAAGAAAAACAGTCGGAAATCAAGCAACGGCGAAGCGAATATTATTTCGTTTATGGTATTAGGCTGGCCTCCTATTCTAACAACATCAAAGCAAAACGAATCCTGCATGAGCTACCTCGGGTAGCTTTAGAGCATAGGCCATATTTACAATACCAGAGTAGTACCTTGTCGGTGCACGCTATGTACAGGTTTGTGAGTTGAACCTAACACACATGGTGTTATGTCCATTAAACCGTGTACCCCGTATTGTACATTTATGCCGGTTGAGTATGAATGCCTCTGCAGAAGTTGTGTACATCAAGTTCCGAACACATAGGGTGCAACCAGAACTGAGTATCCAATGTCAACCAGCAGTGGGCACTCATTGATGGAACATATACGATGCATTTCTATCACTTACATAAGGTAGAACGTGACCTCTTTTGCTACCAAATGATGATAGGAGGGTGTTCTTAAAGGAGTAACTTTCCATGATCCCCAACCCCATATTTTCCCGTCCGCAGATGAGCGTGGAATACTCTCCCCTCTTCCATGGACATCCCTAAGACATGGAAAACGCGTACGTTCGCCTCCATTTCGGCGCAGGAATAACATAACGGTTAATTCCGGCACATTGATGAGGTGTAGAGTATTTGTGGGAGCTCATCTCGTTATTCACTGGTTCAAGAGTTACATGCACATGCACAAAATATATTCTTCTGATGAGTGGCCATTTAATTAGGGGTATTTTCGTCCTTGCGGCGCAAGAACTGGCAGACTGGCAACCAGCCCGACAAGCAACATTTAACGGGCATTACACCGACAGACCGTACTGTTAAACTTGTGAAAACAGCCAGAAATGGCTGTCCGCTGCTGTCTGGCACTTGGCACTTCCAAAGGGGTGGGGTGCAGTGTGATGAATGCGACAGCGATCCACATGTACTAGGTCTAGTGCGGTCTAGCACGCGAATAAATCTACATAATATTTCGTACCATGCTGGTAAAGTGGAAGTGCCTGCCTTTAGGAGCATTTTAGGCCGGCTTTCCAATTTGACGAATATCAACTTGCCTCCAGGGTCGGAGCATTGGAACTTTCTAATTCATTCACTCACCCCCGACATCCATCGATCAACGGCGCCGCACTGCATAGCGCTGCACTGTGGATTCATCACTCGCTTGCTTCCCCCTTCCTTGCAGTACTCTTTCCTTTTCCCCATCCGTATCCCCATCCCCCCAATCTCATCTCATTCTCCATCGCACGCTCTCTGAATAGCATCATTGACTGCAATTGCTTGCTCTCTTGTCTTTCTCCCCCCCTTCTCTTTCCTTTTCCCTCCAGAACACACACGTCAATCTCCTTCTGCTCTACCGGTTATCCCCCTTCTACGCGACTTATCCAATCAGTACATACAGCATACAGCGGTTGTTTCCATTTTCAACTGTGAGCACTGACCCTGGATTCTTGCCCGAAAAGCCATTTTTCGCTATGGCCTAGCTACCTACTAGTCCATTCATCTGCCGATCTGTTTCTCTGCCCCTAACCCTCTGTCTTTCAACCAGTTTTGCTTGTCTGAGACTGCGCAATACGGATAAACCTCTTACGCTCATATGATCACAGAAAGAAAAAAAAACATATAAAAACAGAAACTGTTGCCTTTCTTGGACGCCAATCGGAACAAGACGAGACACGTAGTCTCGCCTCCGATGTCTTCCCACTAGATCTTCCGACGCGGAGCCCCCTTCTTTCGTGTCTACTGTGACGGTCGGATCCTGCGAATCTATCCTCATCCCCCATCCGGTATCGAGTCGTTGAGAAATACTCGACATTCGGCCAGGAAACTTGTGAACGGTAATAGTCAACTAGTTTCTGGGGACTATCATCATTCGTTTCTCTCTTCCGGTCGCAGGCGTCCTTCAGTTCTTCTCGACGTGTTTCTTCCAATCAATCACGTCCGTCCTTCTCCACGGACATCAGCTACATTATTGTGAACAAAATTGCAAGGCAACAGTGGGCAGACGGTGTGTGTACCCTGTGATATATATACACCATATGTTTCTGGCATAGTTCAAGATGTCTTCCCCTCCCTTCTCTTACACAAAATAAGTAATGCTAAACTGCCCTGGGATATGGATTTCATTCTCAGTGCACACTGCGTATCAGCGGCTAACCAATATCAAACTCATAGGCTTGAACCATCTGTCGCTGCACTTGAATCATCTTACCTGCTCCCGTCCTTTTAATCATCGGAGAAGCTTGTGCAGCAAACCAGGATCATTGTGATCGTGGCTTGCCGCTTGCCACTTGCCACTCCTCGAGGTTTGCACTTCGAATATGGCTGCACTTGTCCAGGGTTATCCTCAACAATCGGGATCTGTAACCATACTCCAGACCAGACCAAATTCAGCCTCAGGCATCATGGCAGGAGCATCGCAAGCGCCGTCGGGCCAGCAGTACGGGGGTCATTCTCATCGGAATAGTTTCAGCGGTAAGGTGCCTGGCAACGTTGGTGGCCAGACGGCCTACCGTGGAAATACTGCAGGTCCCATTCAGCCTTATGCCTTTACTTCTACACCCAGTCTAGCCAGCAATGGGCAACGGCAGCAGCAATATGGGGGTCATAAAGCACCGACATCACCGTCAAACCAACCTGTCGTCCAGATGGTAGATACGGTCCCAGCCGCAGCATCTCGACCTTCGACAGTGCGCCAACTCTCGGCGCAATCAGCCGGCTCCAGCCAGCCAACTTTTGCACAGGTTGCCGCCGCCAAGCCCTCCCCTGAACGGTATAGGCGCCCGGTGCCGAAACAAACGGATTCTTCACACGGCGTCATGCAACAGCCGTCTCAGCCGCATGGCTCTGCACCACCCTCGGGCTCTGGCATGGCTACGGTGGTCCATCTTTACAACCCAGCAATTGCAACAGATCGGAAGGCGGCCGTCCCTCGAAACTCGGCACAGCTTGCCAGTAGCAGACCACATAGCGCCTATGGAACCGTGCTGGGTACGTCAGTAGACGATATCCATGTACCCCGGCTGAGTAGCGAGGAGGATGCCAAGAGGTTTCGACGCCGCAGTCTGCACTCGATAGATTTCTCTAATTATCCTAACCCAATGACCCCACAGGAGTTCAAGCGGGTCGGAGAATCTCTCCGGGCGGAGGCGCCAACAGGTCGCAAAAAGACGAGCAGCCTCGATAAGGAACAAAAGGCTGTTGCTCGAGTCGTCGCTCTTCCGGCTGTGGAAAAGAATCCCATTTCCACTCGAGGTGGGAGCTCTGAAAGTCTCGCCTCTAGTCGGTCGAGTAATTCCCGGCCACCGTCGGTGAGCGATCCAATCCATACCGCATCAGGCGGTGCAATTGCCCAATCGAGTGGTGATCTACCACTCATTGCTTGGCTAGTATGCTAACCATTCTTTGCTACCGACAGTCTACCAATCGAAACTCTAATACCTCTGCAGTCCCCGCCGGGAACAGCCCCGCCTCGACATCCTCCACCTCTGGGGAAAAGCCCTCTCAGGACCATCCCAAGCTGGTAAACGTGCCACCCCGAAGCTCTTCGACTGATGTTTCCGGCAAGCGACTTCTCAGTCCTTCTCCATTGTCGCAACCGGTCACCATGACGCCAGGGTCGTCATCGGGCGCTGCAGCCGCTTCCGAGAATCTGGGAGTCCAACCTCCTGCGCCACCGGCGTCCTCCCATGGCCCTGCCGCGACCAGTCCTGCAGCCAAGCAACTTGCCGCTATCAATGAAAAGGGAGGAAAGGCGAAGAGCAAGACGTCGAGACTGCGCAGAGCCTTTTCGTTCGGCAGTGCAGCCGAGCTCAGGAAGGTGACCGGTCAAGATGGCGATTCGTCTAAGGCGGCGCTATCAAACGAACCAAATAGGCTGCACAAGGACCCTCGACCCGAAGATCTGTACGAAGAGGAACAGGCTCGAATTGCACAAAAGCAGGAAGAAGGCGGAATAGGAAGCAGCATATACTCGGGAACCAAGCTCTTTTCTGGGTCAACCGATAACCTGTCTGTCTCCTCCACCGCCTCGTCTGCATCCATCATGCTCCGTAAAATGGGACGTGGGATGAAGAAGAGCAGTCGCTCTTTGGTCGGGTTGTTCCGGCCTAAGTCGGTGATTGGGGCGCCTGCCGCTGATTCAGCCACAATGGATGCGTCCCACGCAGCCGTTTCCATGATCACGGTGGAGGCCGAGCGTGAGCGGGTAAATGTCAACCCCGACATCCATGCTCAGCAGGCCGGCGGAACAGGATTCCCTCGATTGGAAAGAAACTCGATCGACGCCTCGAAGCCGAGGACGGATAGCCTAATGTCTGACCGTCCAGGTAGCGGTAACTCTGCGGGTAGGAAGAGCATCGTCGGCGGTGAGAAAGAAAGAGCCGAGGTCCTTGCAACGATACGGAAGGGAATCTTGAAGAGTAAGTTATCTAGATGTCGCGTATGGGTTGTTGCTTACAACATTCGTAGCTCGAAGCGATTCCCCAAGTCCATCCCCTGGAGCATCAACTCCAGCATTTGATCTTCCTATGATCCCTAATGTTACGGATTCGCCAAACTCGAGCGCTCCTAGCACGCCGAAGGACGATGGTCAATCACAGAAGCGGAATAGCTCGATCGCTATCGGTAGCGAGGATTATTTCATGTCAGCTATTCGCCTTCGTCAAGACACGAAGAGTGCACCGGTTACGCCGCAAGGACCAGTCAAACGCAACGCTACCTTCAGCCCCCGCATAGTGTTCTACGACACGTGGCCGAGCGGCGAGTATGATCGTCGGGGCGATATTGCAACCTGCAACCGCCTTACCCCAATGCTTGCCCAACAAATCAAGGAGGAACTAAACAACTTTAAAATGGTACTTGGCTTCGTTCCCAGACTCTGGGTTGAGTCTTGAGCTAACATGGCTGTCTAGGAAATGGAAGTTCACGAAACATCCAAGATTTACACTCACTTTTTTTGACGACAAGCGTTTCTCTACAAATCTCGGCCGCGGTCATTTCCTTGTCGATTAAGGGCGATAGACCTACAATCATGTATTTGAAACCTTTTCCAGTCAAGCGGCGTTCTATTCGGCTCAGCATAGTACGGTGTCAAGGCGTTTTTCGTTTTCGAAGTTTGTTCCGTCTTTTGACAATAATGACCGAGATCAATTTGATCGTGGCTATAATCACAGTTCTGGCGGCACTCGCGGGTACCCAACCAGGTATCGTCCGGTTTCGGTTGAGATGCTAGAGCGAACCCATCGCATTGTTGCGGCGCCAAAACAGCATGTGCGGGTAGACTGTAGTGACGTCCTCACGGGACGGCGCCGAAGTGGGATACGGATGATGAGCCCAGCCAGTTGTGGGAAGGCACTTTCACTCCTTTCGTTCGTTCTACCAGGGACGTCGCCGTCGACCATACCGAAACAGAATCCCGGAGAATTATTTCCTCGCTGTCCTCTTTTGGAGTTTCCACAGACTCGGAGCCGGAGTAGAACGCAGATGAAGACAAAATATGACCGAGATTGCAAAACCTCAGGTCTGAAGGCATTGATGGGTCTTCGGCGGGTATCATGCATAATATCATGTCTGTCCAGTTTGATCTCGTTGTTTGAAAAGAAGAAAGGCGAGATGGAAGTCGACGCAGATATGCTCTGCAGTTGGAGGAGGCCAGACAGGGCACATCTTCCCCCTTGCCGCGAATGGCAAGAGCGGCTGACGGAGGTTCGGTCTCGAGAGACGTGTTATGTCTCAACGTTGTCAACAACATGGGCATACTCTAACGACCCACACGAAGGAGGCTGTATTTGTAACTACTGGACATTTTCAGGGGGAGAAGTTCAACTTGGAACCAGGTTTATGGGCCTAGAACATAGCGTGAATAATTGAGTGGCAGGGCGCTTTCATTCTATCCAAACACAAATATCTGGACTTCCACAAGCTGGCACGATGAGTGAATCGAAAATGGACGACTGTCCAATGTTAATATTCTCGAGTCTATCTGTACATAATCCTAAAAACAAGGCAGGCCAGTTCTACGCTATATACTTCATTCTACCAATCATACGGCGATGATAATCCCCATTCCGTATTTTCAGTGGGGAACCTTTTTGGCTCAGCCTTATCGGAGTCCTGGGTCCATTAAAAAGTGGGAAAGCAAATTCAAGAATCCCGTCACCTTCGCAAGACCCGTATTTTATCCTCTAATAAGGTATCCAAGTGATCATGTCGGTCTCGATCACGACACCATCACGATAATCGCTCTGGAGGTTGTAAGAGGAGCCATTAGGCGCTGGCAGGGTCCCCGCTGGGGTCTTCCAGTCCGAAGAAGATACGCCACACCCTCCGTATCTGTGACTACAGTTATGGCCTCCTCAGATACAGCCGGACTCGCATCGGCTGAGACACCCACGGCTTCCAGGCCCAAGCTGCACGGGCGAGCTTTCTACGAGAGCATCGGAAGTCCCAGATACGTCGTCGCCCCCATGGTTGACCAGTCAGAGTTCGTATGTCTTTTCCTATCGATCTTCTCTATGCGACTGCGCATGAAGATACTAACAGAACGCTTTCCGGGATCACAGGCGTGGCGCATGCTTACCCGGTCTTTCCTCACTCCTGAAGAGAACTCCAACGTGCTGGCATACACGCCCATGTTCCATGCGCGCCTTTTCGAAGAGACTGCCAAATACAGGGACGCGCATTTCCAGGCGACTCGGCCCTCTCCCACGTCCCCCGCGGAGACGATCCCGTTTCTGGACGGTAACCCGTCCCTCGACCGCCCCCTCTTCGTACAGTTCTGCGCCAACGACCCAGCCCATCTACTAGGTGCCGCACGGCTGGCAGCCCCGTACTGCGACGCCGTCGATCTCAATTTAGGATGTCCTCAGGGCATCGCGCGGAAGGGCCACTACGGCGCCTTCCTACAGGAGGACCAGGAGCTCATATACAAGCTCGTCAACACTCTGCACAAGAACCTTCCCATACCTGTCACGGCCAAGATACGTATCCTCGACACCAAGGAGGAGACGCTAGCCTATGCCAGGAACGTCCTGGCCGCGGGCGCTAGCATAATCACCGTGCACGGCCGGCGGAGGGAGCAGAAGGGCCACCTGACGGGCCTCGCGGACTGGGACTACATTCGGTACCTGAGGGACAACCTGCCCCCGGAGACGGTCATCTTCGCCAACGGCAACATCCTCCGGCGTGGGGACCTCGAGAGGTGCCTCGAGGCGACGGGCGCCGACGCCGTCATGAGCGCCGAGGGCAACCTCAGTAACCCAGCCCTCTTCGCGCGGCCGCCGTCCCCCGGACAGGAGGGCCGCGAGTACTGGCGCGGCAGGGACGGCAAGGGCGGCTGGCGCGTCGACGCCGTCTTCCGCCGGTACCTGGACATCCTGCACCGGTACGCGCTGCAGCGGGACCCACCGGCGCGGCGGCCGCTGTTCGTGGTGGGTGACGACGAGGCCTGGCTCAGTGAGCGACAAGAGGGGGAAGGAAAAGAAGGAGAAGAAGAAGGCCCCGCGCGCAAGAAGCGGAAGAAGGATGGCGGCGCAGGCAGAGGCGGGGGCGGTGGAGGAAAGCAGGAGAGGACCACCTCACCGAACCTCCTCGCCGTGCGCCCGCACCTGTTCCACCTGCTCCGCCACCTCGTCTCCCGGCACACCGATATCCGCGACGCTCTAGCCAGGTGCCAGGCCGGCGACGTGGCGGCCATCGAGCGCGTCCTAGACATGGTCGAGCGGAGGGTGGCGGGGGGCCTCGTCGAGTACGAGAGGACGGGCGGCAGGAGCGTCGAGGAGCCGGAACCGGAGCCGGAGCCGGAGTCGGAGCCCGCGGTGATGGAAGCGAAGAGAGAGCCACGGAACCGAGCTATCGGGAAGGAAGACGAGGACGCCGCCGCCTCCCCCGACCCGGAGAGCTCCGTCGCGACCGTCAGGGCCTGCAAGAGGCCGTGGTGGGTTGTGCAACCCATCGTCAGGCCCCTGCCCAAGGAGGCGCTCGCCAAAGGCAGCATCCAGCTGAGCAGGAAGGAGCTGAAGAGACAGCAGCAGCAGGAGGCCGCGTCCGAGAATGGTTCCGGCGGCGGTAGCGGCGGCGGTGGTGGTAAGGCGGGAAATAACACGGAGATTAATCCCAAGGAGGAGCTCCTGAAACCCGACGGCAAGGATGGCATCAACAAACCCCTTGCCGTCTAGGAGAAGAAGCGGTCGAGCATGCTGATCCATTAGCCTGTTGCTAGGTAGATGTATGATAAATGAATAAATAGATGGTTAAAATAGACGCAAGGACGGCTGGTCGGTGAGCGTAGATGTCTGATGACGTACGCCTTTAGACGGGCCCATCTATCACTTCGGCTCTATATGATGGCTATTACTGCCGCGTCTTGCTGTCCAGCTGGTGCTCTGGATATCGTATATAGGGTGCTGAGGCGATTACATGTGTGAACGCCGGCTCTCGCCTGATCTACGGCATGATCTGGGGCGTGTTTTCTTATGATACGGGGCATCAGAGCGTCTTATGTGTTGTGCTTGTCGACTAATCCCTGCAAAATCAAGTTCCCCGGCGCTGTCTCGATGTCCTTACTATTTTTCTTTGGGGACATCACTCCTTGATACGGGTGGCACCGGCTATTCAACTGTCTATAGAGGTTGTCCACTAACGTAGTGGTCACGACCCGAAAGGAATAGGCAATTCCAAGTCCCTGACTTGAATTATAAGCCGCCCTAGACGGTGACAGCATCCACCTGACTTGGAACGGTAATAAAAGATACTGCAAGGGTACAGAGACCTTGCCGAAACTAGGATATTTAAATATAAATATGTACACGCACGGATGGAATGGATGCCATACATATATATATAATTTCAAAGTCATTTAAGGGGAAACTGGGCTGCCACCGGGACTCACGTACCACAGTCTCTTTCGGCGGATACCACTCTGCCATTGGCACTCGTGGATTTATATGTATGGTTTATTTCTCCTTGAGAAGAACTCTCCTCGTTATCATATATAGGCGATTGCAGCTAACAAGCAGTCAAACTATCATTAAGTGGAAACTAGCATAAGCATGTAATCGGGGCCCGACGTTGCCGAACACGAAAAGGGGCCTGAATCTTGGCGTCAGCACCCGCAACCCCGCTTTCTAACCAGATTTCTGTGTAGCTAATTCTCAAGAGGGCACGCTCTACTGAATGTTTTGCAGGGGGTCGCGTTCGGGAAACTCGGGAGCGCAGGGGAGAAGGGGAGGTTGGGGGTCATGTTCGGGAAATTCGGGGGTGCAGGGAAGAAAGAGGGAAAGGGAAAAAGGAAAATAGAAACCATGTCCGGGGAATTCGAAAGCGTAGGGGAAAAAGGAAAGAAAAAAGAAGACATTAAAGAAAAAAAGAAAGGAAGAAGGCTGGGAAATAATAATAATTATTATTACTATTCCTGGAACATCCGCCATCGTCGTTATCGTCGTCGTCGTCGCGGCCTACATATTTTAAATCCAGTTAACCCATTATATTCCGTACTTTACGAAACCACCTATATATATACTCCCTTCCTACCCCATATTCGGATTTGATAACTAACACCTTCACAATCCGAGATTCAAGCAACCTTTCCACATCCGGATTTACCTAACCCATATTTAGATCTACTACGCCCGCGTTCATCAAAAGGCTTTCTTTCATATTCTTACCGTACGCATTATCCGCCACAAAACAATACGTATAGGCGCGCCTCGCCTGCGAATACGGTATACATATATACGTACGCATAAATGCTGATTCCCCATTAATAAACCCCGATACGCGATTAGATCGGCAGGCGCTTTACATCGAAGTTAACGAGGCTCTCATTTCCCGGCACCAATTGGAAGAGGTCAACTGGCGGTTGCCTTGCGTTTCACCAACTATACGCATATATGTATTGAATGGAAAGACTCAATTCTACTGGATCTGGACGTCTTCATCGTTATAAGTTTTTTGTCGCATTCAGCAGCGCTCATCATGGCAAGCCTCTCACCCTCGACAGCTCTCGGTCCATAATATTAACAGCCCACGCGTCCAGGCACCCTTGGGTAAATATGCGCTCGTCTCCACTTTCGTGGGATGCTCCCTCTTCGGCTTCTATGCCACGATAGGGTCGCTCCCGCGCACGGGACTCAGCGCCGCACTCCGCAACGTGGTTTCCGGGGAGACGGAGACCCTAGGCGGCGCGCCGCAGCCATTCCGCCGCGAGTACACGGGTGTGTATCCGGTCGACCGGCAGCTCGCGATACTCGTAGGATTATTTGCGGCGCTGGTCGGCGACGCCGGCGCCGGCTGGGACGCGACGGCGTTCCTGGTGTGGGGGCTCGCCCAGTTCGGGGCCGCCTGGGCGCTGTTGATGCTCGAGGGCCTGCGGCACGGCAACCGCGGGCGGCCCGTCGGCGGCCTCGGCGCCCTGGCCGTGCTCGGCTTCCTCTTGCAGAATGTCACCTTCACGTGCGCCGTGCCGCTCTACCTCGCGCTGCACCTGCTAACCTCGCCCACGGCACGGCTGCGCCCCGGTGACGGCGACGGCGCCCGCCGCGCCCTCTTTGTCTACCTCTGGGACCTCGCCGTGCTGACCTCCACCGTCACCCTGACATACATCGCGCCCGCGCTGCTCATGTGCGCCCCAGGCCTGTTCGGCCACACGGCCGACCAGCACTACAAGTGGCTGGCCATCTGGCAGGCGTTCCCCCTGTGGACCGTTATCGCGCAGTGGGCCGCGCACCGCGCCGGCTACTTCCTCCTGGGCAGCTTGGTGCCGCGCGACAAGGAGGGACGCGATACGGCTCCCGGCATCGCCTTCAGCGTCGCCGTGTCCGGCATCTACGAGTTCGCGCTGACGCTGTGCGTCGGGAGCCACCTCCCCATCGTCGCGCTCGCGCTGCTGCCCGCCCCACTGCGCCCGGTCCTCGGGTCCAGGTTCGTGAGCCTGAAGCCGATGATCGACGACGTTACGTTCGCGCGGACGTTCGTCCCGTACCCGGTCACCACCCCCCCGACCCTGACGCCCGCCGGCGCCGCGCCCGGCGAACTGGCCGCGGTGGTGACCAATCTCTTGCGGTGGGATCTCTACTTCGGCAGTCTCCCGCTGCTGTTGTGGGCGATGTATCTGCACCAGACGACGGTGAAGAACCCTAGCTTTGGCGGCATGCTGCGCAAGGCTGGGTTCTGGTTCTTGGTCGGGGGACCGATTGCTGCTACGGCTGCGCTCATCTGGGAGCGGGATGAGGTCGTAAAGGAGGGCGATGTGGCGCTCAAGCCCAAGACATCATAGGTCTCGGTAGGAGAGAAAGGTATGGTGCTCAGCTAAATAATAACTAGGTGCTATGGACTAACAGCCTTGCAGTCTAAGGGACGGTCGGGCCAAAAGGAACTAAATCCCCCGTCGGTCAATGTTGAGTCGCATGACTGAGCAATTGGATTTATGAATGCTTATGAAGTATTATGCATAGAAAACGGATCGGAAAACCAAGGAGAGACATTCGGACTAGAATCGCAAGCGCAGGTGCCTTTGTTAGATAAGACTGCACAAGAGGACTCTTGCCTGCAGATTAGTGTACACCAGCGGTTTACCTCTCCCCTCGAAATTAGCGCGGCTATGCGGTGACCAGACTAAGAATGGATTGTCCTTAAACACGCGCGAAAACTGCCTTCAGGCACTCTTTCTCGTTCACTCTGATGGCGAGTCGAATCTAGGCCTACTATGAAAGCTAACGAAGTTTGAGGGCGAGCTTGTAAACTGCTCTTTGCTTTATTTCCCCGTCTTTTCAGCTATTGTTTTATAAAATAGAACCAGGCTACACTTTGGTAAAACAGCTTTTCGCTGTATTATGCTTACATTGGAAATCGCCCTCAGTCATATCGTATTTATCCCTAAGCACATGTCCAGATTTCTTTTGGTGTTATCAAGAAGGGATACAACCGTACCAGGAAGACTGAAGCTATATATAATCAAGCGGTGTTTAGTGCTAGCTTAATTGTACACAATCACGAAGACTGTCTCGACTTTTTGCAGCACCCATGTAATTGGTAGTGACCTGTTCTTCTGCTATTTAGTAAGCCATCCGTCCAGCCCCTCCCACCGCCCCCTCCTTTTCAACCCTCTGAAGGAAATCGGCAAGGCCAACCATATGTCGACAGCGAAACTCGAAGCGGTCATCTTTTCACTCTATCTACGAGTAGGTTGCTCTACACCTCCTTGATCGGGCCTTTAAAGTAATGCCGTGCCCGAATAATATACCACACGAGGCTAAACAACACGGTTGCTATGAATACCACCACGCTCCAATTCGCTGTCTCCGGGGTTGGGGGATTTGTTTGAGGCCAGAATGACCAGAAAAGAGTCAACACTCCGTACATGCAAGCGAAAACGTTCATCATCGTCCCAAATGGCTCGGAAAGTCTCCAAGGACCCCAAGTCAAGCCCGCGTCATAGTCCATAGGTTCCATTGTGTATGGCAGTATTTTTCCGGTGACGCGGCGCCAAAGAAGCAGGGCACATGGCAAGATATATGAAGAATACAGAGCGGCGACTGAGAGAGAGCAGAGAGCTTGCAGTGCGACGGCCGACCCTAGTACAATAAGGGAAAGCAGAACCGTAAAGGCCAGAGTAGTATATACGGAGTTTAACGGGAGCGAGTTAGCTGTCAGCTGTTGAACACCCATTCAGTTAGTCAAAACTCATGTTGCTCTAGACGTATTGAAGCTTGGATCAACATACTTTTACTAAGAACTTCGACAGAGGTAACCCCTTATCTCTTGAAAACGACCACAGCGTCCGTGATGCTGATGCATAGATGCCAATACTAGCAGCAACGCACAGTGTGAAAATGATGCCGGCCATGAGACAGGCTCCTGTGGTCGACTTGGTGGCTGAGGCGAAGATTTGGAGACATGGATAGAACATGGTCTCGATCGCTGCTATCGCCCCTTCAAGATCCTGGACGCAGAACAGCATGGCTATGACAATAGCAAAGCCAAGCGCTCCGTTAATGAAAATTGTATACATAAGGGCTTGAGGTACAACAGTGGCGGCTTGCTGTATCTCCTCAGACATATGCACGGCACAGTCGGCTCCCATGAGCGCAGTGGCAACCGTCGGAAAGCCGACCATGAAAGCCATAGCCTGCGTTGGCCATGCGCCGTTGTTTGAAAAGCTGGTAAATACGAAGGATGAATCGTTGTGCGGTGCGAAGTAGACCAATGGGACTAGAACGCCAAAGAATCCGGCTAGATGTAAAATGAGAATGAGGCCTTCAACTTTCGCCAGTGTGCGGCTATTGATTGAATTGAGTAACGCAGCAAACAGACTGAACGCCCATATCATCAGAACGGTATGCCACGGTAACGGTACATATGTTGGTTGAGCCAGGACAATGATGCCTTGAAGAAGGGTAGCGATGAGATAGCTGACCATAGCAGAAATAGCCTGCCACGCTAAAGTTGTAAGCCATGCAGTCAGGTAGGAGAGAAAATTGGAACAAGACTTCGGGGCCAACATGGCGACCCAATGATCTAAGTATGCGTTTTAGTCCAGACGGTCGGCAAAAGTGAATACGCTCCCCTTACATTGCCCGCCGCTGGTTGGCGCGATGGAGGACAACTCTGCCAGCACCACGTATATGGAGGTGATACCAATCCAGTTGAAAACGAGAGCCCACGTTAAGCCCGCTGGTCCTCCGATAACGAGGCCGGGAACACCCGTGAGCAAGAGACTCTCCCAGGAGCATAGCGATGAACACGAAAACCCCAGGATTGACATAAAACCAAAGTTCCGTTTCAGCAGTGGGCGCTTCCCAAGCCTCCGTAAGGTCGCATCATCGTCGTAGTACTTCTGGCGAGGAAGAGCATCACCAGGCTCGCCGCTCTCACCGGTGGGTGGCGTCCTAACGCGAAGCTCAATTCCGTCTTTAGACATGGTGAGTAATGTCAGAATAGATCAAGGGCGGCGGATAAAGGGGATAATGACCAAGCGGGGAAGCAGAGTCTGAATGGCTCTGAAGGGGCCTGAAGCAGCCTGAAGGGGTGATGGAAGTATGAATTGGCAGGAGATTAGTGGGAGGAACGCAACGCCAGGCGAAAAGGCAATGCAATGAGAATGGACCCGTCCCTCGACGAACCTCTGTTGCCTGCACAGCATCCTTCGGACTAAGTGTAGCCCCGGAATAATTTACCTTCGGCTCATCATTCGAGGAGCGTTTATCTTAATACAACCCGCTGCATTGGGTTTCATCCAGACCATAGGCTGTTCGTTTTGAACATGACTATGGGGCTTTGCTAGACCTCCGGTCCCCAGCCAGTGCGAGGAAATTGCCTACAAGGCATCTGAATGCAACATCAGGTTGCAACGGTCAGATTGTCGTTTGGTGGGGATGAGGGTAATGAAAGATCCCCGAAACCCCCACGCACATGATGAGGTCCAGACTCTCCCGCTGCGTAACCAATCAGACAAGGAATGCAGAACCTTCGGCCTGCATATGCTGCGAGTTGCGCGGCCAATTGAACAAAGACGGCACGGCTTGGCATGGTTGTGGGGAAACGGCATAGTTGCGGCGTAGCTGCAATGATATGTCCCGTAACATGCAATCTCTAAGAAGTAGTTGGTTGACTACATGACTCAGATCACCAACAGCATATTCTGCGCGTTAGCACACAGGAACAACCGGGTGTCCCTGCTTTTAATGTTGTTGGCTCTGACTTGCAGGGAGCGACAATACCCCTCTAATCACAACCCCCTGCAACTTTCGGGATATCGTCGTTGGAACTGCATTGTGATGCTATGCCAGACCATTACACCCATCAAGATTCCTGAAATGATAACACTGCGGCACAGATAATAGCCTTCTCATGTGTGGTTATTATGCTCGTAATAGACTTAACTCACTGTTTTTGCTATCTAGAGATCATGTTGCAGTCATATGCCTCCATGGTTCCCTTTCACCTTCACGCACTAGTTCTGGACATGGATCGTTCAATTAACGGGTCCGACTCGCTCGATACAGGAGCTGTAGTGACAGGATCGAATCTGAATCCCATCATTCAAGTAACAACATGGCTACTCGTTGCCTTGATGTCCCTTGTGCTTGGTTTTCGCCTTCTGACGCGGTTCTTCATCAAGGGAAGTGCGCCCTTTATATTAGAGGATGCACTTATAATAATTTCATATGCAAGTAGTTCCAGACGATATAGTTAGGGTTATTTCACTTACTCATGAGCAGGCCCTGGGCTTAGGCGAATCTATCACGATGATTATTCCGCAGAGTAGCATATTCGGGAAAGATTTGAGCGATATTCCCGAGCGCGTACTAACGGCCGGTCTCAAGGTATGCACTCAACGCGATTGATACCTAGCCCACTGACAAGTTTCCTAGACTGGGTATGCGAGAGACATCTTGTTCATCCTTTGCATTGGCTGTTCCAAGCTGTCTGCTTGTACAAGTTTGTTTGCCTTGTCCCCAAGCCGAAGCCACCGTTGGATAACGATGACTTTAAGCATATTGATTGCAGTAGCTACTTTGTCTGGCTTGCTCTCAACCGCTTTTCAATGCGGGACCCAGGGGCCTTGGGTCGACGGGGGGACATCCTGCCAGGGACAGGTAAGACGGGCCACATCAGTTTGATGAGGATTAGAGGCTGATGTTTCGCAGCGAGCTATTCTGAAGTACATGGCAGTCATGAGCATCGTAACCGACGCGGGGCTCATTGCAGTTCCAGTGGTGATCATATATCCACTACACATGTCCTTAAAGATGCGACTGAGCATCTTGTCATTCTACTCAGCTCGACTTCTGTGTGTTAGGCGATCCTCTCTTGCGTTTCCTTGCGCCCCTAACAGTTCTCAGGGTTGTTATTGCAACTACTTGCCAGCTTATCTACCTACCACGTCTCTTCTTAGCCAACTTCACTCTCCGCGCATTTCCGTATTACATCTGCATGCAGCTCGTCCAGTTCACTAGCATATCGTCAGCCTGCGTTATATACTTCTGGCCTTTTCTACGCTCGGTAGAAAGCGGTTTGATGCTAGTTAACAACAACTCGATGTTCATTTCCCATTACCCATTAGCAACACTTTCGCGCTCCGATCCCCTTAAGACGCCAAGCTCAAGCAAGAAGGCTGAGAGCAAGGAAAATGATCGAAGAGGCTACATCAAAATGGTGCGAGACTGCTCCACCGATGTTCCTGGAGTTTCTATCCAGGGGAGAGGGGGTTAATGGACGAGCACTTCGAGGTTTGGCAAGACAGACGGGAATGATGTAGGTTAATATCATGCGGTGTCGGTATAACACGGACAGGCTAGTTAGGGAGGGGAATAGGGAGCTCAATAGATGAGCACATCTGGGAATTGCTATGTGGAAATGCATTGCAACCAGCCTTTGCTTCTTGTCCTTTTTATGAAGGAGTACCGAGATGTACGAATATATGATACTGACACCACTTGAAGCACTATGAGCTTCAAACGATTGTGGCTTTCGTCACGTGAGCTATCAACAGCGGACACTGCTTGCCATTACGCGCATTCAACTCTGATTTCGAGTTTTTTTAGGGCACTTTGGAACCTCCGTTAAGGGTGGTTCTGATGGCGTCGAATATCGCTGGCAAGATTGAATTAGCCTGACCCGTCTCTTTAGGGCAGAAACCGGTTTTTATATTCATTCCTAGTGGGGTAAGAGCAATACATCGTGGCAAGATGAGAAGCGGGCAAGAACCCAGTACTCCTTGGGAACCAGATCCAACATTGATGTTATTATCTCCCAGATACCAATGTACTTTGTATGGAGACAACGTGATAGAGAAACAAATCGACAAATCGGGCACGACCAGACCATCATAGATCCAACACATCGTGTGCAGTGGGGCTTACCCCACCGACGAGTCAAGAACACGGTTGGGCTATTTGGTGATAGCCACGTCCTGATGAGCCTTCTCCTCCGACGCTTCAACCACAGGGCCGGAGTTAATAATGACATCGATGCTGCGTCCGGCTGCTGGCTTGTTAGTGAAATGACACAATGATATGCTTCACGAAGCTTCAAACCTAAAGGGACGGCGCTAACAAGAGCGCCAAACGCCAGCAAAGCCGTAATAAAGTTTTGGTGAAGCATGTTTAGTGCCGGTGTAAAAGCTTTGGATGGTAGACTGGGTAAATATGATAATAGCAACTGTGTATGGGATAATGTGACAAAATAGTATGTTGAACAGTCGAGCTGGTTAGATGGGACTATATATATTGAAAGGCAGCTGCTTGTCCTTGCAGCTTTATCGCCCGCCTCGGACCCCGTAGCATACCTTAACCTCGAAGAAGACTTCGACCTCGAGATCGTCCAGTACCCCATTTGCACGTTAACAATACACTGCCGCGTATGCCGCGGTGTACCCCTGTTCGTGGTCTCCGCTATGCTTGCCCGGAAAGCCGGAGTACCTGCCGTTATGAACCAACGAGTTTCTGTCATAGTGCATATGTACTTTCCATTGTCCACTTACTTATCTTCTAACTCATGGCTTGAGGAGGCAACATCGCATGTTGCATATACGAGTGTCGCCTCTGACTTAGAAAAGGTAAGGGAAGCAGGCTGCCAATCCAAGGCTGCCAACGCAGCCTGCTAGCGTTTTCCGTGTAACGGGACTTTTCTTCCTGTTTGGGTTCCCCAGTCCTCCTATAACTGCCGACCAGACTTACATCACCATCGTACATTGAAATGACCATTTTACTCTCATGGGTGCCTGTCTATGATTACCTGAGTGGGTTGGGAAAGCTCATATCTAGCCCAAATCAGCTATTCGAGCTTCTAAGCTTTGCTAGTTAGTCATATCAAGTACCTTCCCAAGTGTCCAACCAAGTCCCATTCGTCAGCTATGGAGTCGAAGTTCAAACATCAAAGCGATCCCTTACTGGAAGAGGACGAACCCAGCGACATGTTGTCGACGACACGGCGTCCTCGATCGCACGGAATATTACGCTCCTGGATTAACCGTAACATTCTGTCTTTGGCGATACTGGCGCTTTTACTTTATGTTGCCACCTGTTTGACTATTGTTATTGCAAAGATGCCTACTTCTACAGTTTCGAAAAAGGAGTGCAAAGGAGTAGACAATCATGACTGTAAGATTTCTTCTTCCCCCTATCATTGTTTCAAATTCTTACAATATGAAGCCTTGCCAGCGGATATCTTAGAATACGAGGAAAAGCAAGAGTGGTATGCACTTCAACATCCCTGGGATATGGAGCCTTCAGACGAGCTCGACGAGCTTTGGGAAGATCTCCTATATGGTAAGTAAATCGGCTTCCGACGCACCTCGAGGACGCCTACTGAACTTTGGTGAAGCTTTAAACATCCGAGTGACGCCGGGAGAGTTACAACGCCTGAACAAAAATACTACCAACCGCATCCAGGTCGACGGTGGTGATTACCTAGGCGTCCTGGGAGTTTACCATCACCTCCATTGCTTAAACAACTTGCGCAGGCTGGTGCATTGGGACTACTATGGATCAAGGGTCGAGCATACGGGAAGCAATGGTCATGGCCCCTTCGATAAAGGGCACTCGGGTAGGCTCTCTTCTCTCACACAAAAGCACTCGTATCTTCTTAGCTGACCTAGCATAGACCATTGCATCAACGCCATTCGTCAGGCGCTAATGTGCCATGCCAATACTGAAGTACACACGGGCATATGGGTGTATGATCCTGAAAGACCACAGGCCTCGAAGCTGGGCTCCCACTCGCTGACAACCTGTGTGAAATGGGACAGCCTGAATGACTGGGCAAAAGAGAGGGCACTTGTACCGGGGGAATATACCTATCGGCCAGTGGATTACGACGAGAGCCTTGTGTAGAGCCAGATAGCGGTCATGCAATCTCAGGACCTCAACCGATTCACGTGCCAAAGTGGGACGCCGTGTCCCCTCGGCAGGTATGTGACACGAAAGTTCGCGCACTTCGAAATAAACGTTTAACCACTACTCGGATAGAAAGTCTTTGGTTTCAACAGATAGGCATATACAGGAGCTTCCATGTTATTTTAAATTATACCTTTTATGTAAATACAAATTTTCCAATTTTTTTTTTAAATTCTGTTTTGGCATCAGAATCGCGTGTGAATCTTTAGCTTACCGCGCGAAATTTATTGTCACCCACCTAACTGTTCGAGTACCACTCAGGTACCGACCGTAACGAGCCTTAAAGCTATCAGATAAGCAGGTTTTTGTTGGGGGGGGGAGAGTTCAGAAAGAGCAGGGCTTGGCAGGAAGTGGATAGATATTATTAAACTCAGGAACCGGGTCTATCATACGATGTATCCGCCAATACATGTTGGCGGCTGCGGTACTGTACTTTTTCCTGGGTGGAAGGGGGGTGGCCCGGAGAGCGCGGAACGGAGCCGAACGAAACCAGAACGCGTCGTAGCAATCCTTGTTGCTTGATAATGCATGCAAATCCATGCAAATCCATGCGGTTACATGAACGTAATGTAATTGATTGCTTCTGTCAGATATAGGGGACATCAGTTATGTTGTTGTATTCCGCTAGTTGCAGGTGCTGTCGCACGGGTACAACTTTAGGTAGCTTAGCTGCGGAACATATATATGCCGATCAGAAGGTGACCTTTCCGTATATGGGGTGCGCTACGCACCCCCCAGCTAGCTGACAACTACTTCTGGCCTGCCTTCTCGTTCACAGGTTGCTACCCCACGCACCCCACGCGACCAGCCTGTTAGTTGATGACCGCCTTAAAGCGGCTTATCCGGCCCCGACCGTTAGCTCTGCCTACTGCAAGCAGACGTGGACAGCAATGACCGCCTGCAGAAGTCACGGCTAACTGCATGGTCTTGTATAAAACCCCTGCGCTCGTTCAGGTAGCGCTGTCAACGCAGTCCTACATCCTCATTCACCCAGAAATTAAAGGCTCGTCCGGGTTTGCCTCTTAATCTAGTGGTATCATTGGGGTTTCTTGGAGTCTTGAGGAATCCGAGTCAATCGATATGTCCGCATATCCCACTATTGAAGGGGACGTCCCCTTTGCGGCGCCTAATAGCGGGAGGCCTTGCAGCACAGTAAGTCGTTGCCTTTTGCTCATTTGATATTGGTTTACATGCAAGAGTTACCGGTGTTCGGGCGACGCCTCACATATCCCTCAGACCCTTGCTTGAGCTGCGGGCCTTTTTAACTCTTAGAGTTCTAGTGGTACAAAGTCGTTGGCGACCTGGAGAAGTCCATCCCTCTCATCGCGCTTCACGGAGGACCTGGCGCTGGCCATGAATACCTTGCGTCGTTCACTGACCTCATCGACCAATATCATGTCCCCATTGTGTTTTATGACCAGATTGGCTGCGGACGCTCCACGCATCTACGAGATAAGATGAGGGACGAATCCTTCTGGACCTTTGATCTATTCATTGCTGAGCTGGACAATTTGATCGACCACTTACAACTGCGCTCGAAAGGCTTCTATCTACTTGGTCAGAGCTGGGGCGGGATGCTTGCCGGCATGTATGCCGCGCGTCGGCCAGAAGGGTTGAAGAAACTAGTAATAGCAGGCTCACCTGCTAGCTTCCCCCTTTTCGTCGAAGGCGGCAAGCGATTACGCGCCCAGCTACCGGCGGATATCCAGAAGATCTTGGAGGAGGGTGACCGTACTGGCAATCTCGAAACGCCCGAGTACGAACGAGCCAGCGCGATATTTTACGCGCGACACGTCTGTCGAGTCGATCCATTGCCCCAACCAGTGCAGCAGGCATTCATCAACTTGAAGGACGACCCCACTGCGTACAACACCATGCAGGGGCCATCGGAAATTGTGGTCGACGGCAGTCTCAAGGACTGGGACGGATCGGAGCAGGCGAAGAATATCAACGTTGATACGTTGCTTCTCAACGGGCGGTACGACGAGGTCTCGGAGCTATGCGTTGAGCCTTGGTTTCGTTCCATCCCAAGGATCAAGTGGGTCGTGTTCGAAAACTCGAGTCATATGGCGCATTGGGAAGAGCGTGAGAGGTTCATGCAGTTGGTCGGGACTTTCCTTACATCCTATTAGCTAGACGTCTCTAAAGTTGTATGATCTTCCTGCCGTCGAGGGGCTTGTGGAAAAGAATGATGTCTCCACAGGATGATGTGCACTCGAAGCAGTGGTAGCAGTAGAATTTGACGCCCATGGAGTGCAGCGTAGCGGCTCCGGTCTTAGCCTCCCTTGGGGAATTTTGGGCATGCGAGGCTAGGATGTTACACTAATTACACTACATGACGTAGAAACTCATCTAAAAAGTCTTCGGAAAATACGTCGCCTTCGATTCTAACTGTATCCCCTCGTGACTGATTGTAGGGTAGTATCAGTATCAGTTCTGGGCGTGTGTCCGCATCCGTCTGTGTTATTTGGTGGCAGAACAGAAAACGGAATTGTGGGCTGAGATGAGTCAGCAGATATTCCGTGCCGTAGGTTCGATATTTATGAGACATAGAGGACATCAGTTGTATAGTTGTATTAAGCTAGTTGCGTGTGCTATAGCACGCATATAATGTTAGGTAACTTAGCTACGGAGCGTATATACGCTGATCAGTAGGTGGCCTTTCTGTATATAAAGTACGCTTCGCACCCCTAACTAGCTAACATACCCCTTTAACGCTTTTTGACTGTATCTGACAGTCTGACAGATTTTTCCTAACTCCATTCCCTTTATTTTATACAAATCAGCAGCCAGCTATGACGAGTTTCGAGTTTGCAAATTGCCTGTTCTTCACCACAATTTTCCGTATCAGGTTCTGAGGCTTTACCTCGACTTCTTCCATTAAATTAAAATTTCACGGTTAGGGAAGCGTTCGCCGCCTCACCATTGTTTCGGAATGGGCAGTTTCCAGTCCTCAACCCGACCCGGACCGCGAGACGGCTGGCCGGTACAATTGGCGCTTTTGGGCAAGCTAAGATAGAGTTCGCAAGAGACCCAGAGAAGCTAATCGAAGCTCCATTGTTCTAGGCCATTATGTGCGCTCTCTCCTTAACATCGATACTGGCAGGCCTCGAGATCTGATATATTTCCACTGCAATGCAGACGATGGTGGAAAACCTGGGATCCTCGGGTACAAGCCATACAGTTTGGCGTGTGGATCGCAAATGCATACTTCCTCACTATTACGGCATTGCAGCCACAGTACGGACAAGCCGCTAAAATATTCGGACGCCGAACTATTACCATTCTAGCCGTCGTTCTGTTTGCCGCAGAGTCGGCTGTCTCGGGTCCCGCGCAGAGCCTGGAAATACCCATAGCCGGACGCGCCATCATGGGGGCAGGTGGTGCGGCATCCTGGTTATGCTTGGAAGAATCATCTACGACCTATGTCCTCAGTGCGGCCGCCCGAAGTTTATGGACACCGTTATGAGCCTCTTTGGTGTTATCATGGCCATGGGACCTTGATAGGGGTCGCCATTGCCGAAAAAGCTACATGGCGTTGGATTTTTACCTGAACCTCCCTGTGGCCGCGGTATCTGCAGCTCCTCTTGCCATACTCCTCCGCGTCCGCTACAACAAGACAGCCATCACTGACATGTTGGGGTGCGTAGACTGGGGTGGAAACGCGATTTCCGCTATCTCCATTCCTTTCTCTATTCTAGTTGGGGCCGCTGTTTCTAAAACAGGGCGCTTTCGCCCGTTCCAATTTGCCAGTATCTCACTTCTAACGTTGAGCGTGGGTATCCTCCTGTTATTAGACATTGACTCACCCAAGGGCCGGTGGGTGCGCTTCCAAATACCGGCGGCGGGTGGTATTGGTATTCTTCTTACGTGCACGTTGCCGGCTGTGCAGGCTCCACAACCCGAAGCCGATGTGGCCGTCGTAACCGTAACCTAGGGGTTTATACGTAGCTTCGGCGGTATCTGGGGTGTGACCATCCCCGCTGCTATCTTCAACTCGCACGTAAACATGTTGCTGAGTCAAGGCCGCGTGGATGACGTGAATGTAACTGAGACAATGCGCAACGGTGGCGCTTACGCTCTAGCCGCTACAGGCTTTGTGCAAACGGTGACTGACGAAGTCAAGCACCAAGTGAAAACGGGTTACGTCGAGATTGTACGCCTGGTTTGGCTGGTTACCATCGCCTTTGGCTTGCTCGGCTTCCTGACAGCCTTGGTGATCAAGGAGGTTAAACTACGCGTGGATCTCAACACCGAATTTGGCCTCGAAGACAAGGAGGGTTGGGAGTCCAAATTGAATACAACTTCTGCCAATGCACAAGATGGTACAGATGGGATATTGAGGTTTCCGGGAAGAAACACACCTCGGGCCACCGCCTAGGTTGCTTAACCTTAGGGTGCCAGGTCTCCACGCATAATTTGAAGTCGAGCGCCTACAAGCCTGACTGTTTGTCAAATGGCGCTGGTCGCCAATTCGTTCCTTGCACCCATTGCTCCTAAGTGACTCTATTTCTGACTTCACTCACACACCTTGCTTCTTACTACGGCTAACAACAGCAGCCATGTACCTGACTCATGGCTACGTATGATATGCCGTCTTCTAGCAATAGCAGACAACTTATTGGGCTATAATACACCACTGATTAAAATATAATCTCCTTTCACAACAACCTCAGGAAGTCCTACGGTTTACCTGATTTATATTTAAGTTTACACTTGGGCCTTTGCCTTATACGTAATTATGCTTCAAACAAGAGCATAAATATGAGTATAAACCATTAATCCAGTGGGATCTCAAAAACTACCTGAACTTACGCATAACAGTACAGAGTAAATCGACGTGGCATTGCACGAGAAGTAAGTGCATATTGACGTACCAGTCTTCACTTCCTACATTCATCAAGTGGTACCCGCCACTTCGATGCGCCGTGGGGGGTATATGCACTTGCATATGCGCATGTCGTTGGCGTGCCGAATAGGACTCAGGATAGAGATTGCTGGGATCGCATATCACGTACTTCACGGGGTCATTCTGAGATCAGCCTTGGCAAGGCGAGATGTACGAATGCGGCACCGATGGCACCCCTCGCTGATCTTGTAAAAGCGGCGTAGGAAGGAAGGGAGCTGTTACACATACTCAACCTCTCAGGCAACCAACATTTCAGTAATATGCAGCCTTCTGCGCAATGTGGGGAAATGATTTTTACGGAGGAGCTCTGATCACTAGTTAGATTTTCGTGGATAAAATGCATATGATGTATCACATCATGCCTGGATGCAAGAACTTATCGCAATTCTATTAACCAATCACGGGCATTTTCTTATGTACCCGTGTAATAAGGGCGTTTTGATGCAGGATATGCAGGAATGGGGTATAAGAGCGTACGATAAAAGGTCTGAGTTGCTTTCTTTCTATAAAGTCTAACGCCCAGGAGAATATTGCCAACTACTTACTTTTATCGGAAGTTTGCAAATCTTAATACCGCGAATTTGCAAGATGGCAACCCAACAGCCGCAACTAATTAAGCTCGATGTCTGCATGTACAAGAAGGACGACATTTCGTTCGAAGATTTCGTTAGGTACGTTACAGAAGAGTATCCCTCCAAAGGCGATTCCAATCAGTAAGTACCTTTGGAAAGGTTATGTATTAGCCTTCCTAGCATGTCTTGGGCATACTTCCGGAATTTTCATTCTGGTGGATTATCAGGTGTCTAACGTAGAGACGTGCCGACGAAGTTGCTGGAAAGACCTTTTAATCTAGAAATGCTAATTTCGTTCATATTATAGTAAAGAGGTATGGTGTTGTTCAATGGGCCACAGTATGTTTCCTATTATCTGTTCCTTCTGCCCGTTGGTCTCTCGGGAAAGTTACATTAACCGACTGAAGACCACCATGCTTCCCCCTTACCGCGAGCCGCAACGTGAGGCCGCAAAGCAGATGGAACGTCACGAATGGACGGTTCCCGACTACAACTTTATTATGTCGTACTGGCTCCGCAGCCTCGACCATATGCGCACCATGGTGACGTCTCCCGAGTGGATTGCGCTTGAAAAGGAGGCACAGCCACGGGCAATCATGCGGATTGGTCACTTCGTCGTCGATCATCAAATAATTCACTTGGAGAATGATGAAGCTTGCAACACGCCGGCTTGAGAACGGCTCCCTTATCGGAATCCTGGCGAGGGTCGGCTAAGGCTCTGACGACTGACAGCAAAGCGGGTCTTGCAAACGCGCTGTGGAGGCAGCGTCGTTGGCAAGGGGCCGGAAGGCTCCAAGTGGAAATCATATCTGAGAGTAAGAGTATATTAGGCGAAGAGCACCCTGATACACTACCTAGAATGACATATCTGGGCGCAGCATTATTACATCAGGGTCGACTACAGGAGGCTGAGAAGTTACAAGAGGATATACGCCTTATAAAGAGTAACATCGCCACGCTAAGAACATCCTGATACACCATATCCACATAAAAGTTGGCTATCACTTTGCTTGAGAAGTGTCAGACCCAGCTGAAGGTCCAGGTCTGTTAGCTTTGCTACTAATGGAGATTGCTCTTTGCATCTCCGGTATCGCTTTCTTTTAATTGCAACTGGTTCATGTGTATATAAGAGGCTTCGCTACCCCCCCTTTCCAGACAGGAGCTCCTAGAGGCTAACCTGATAATATCTTATTCATTCAGCCATATATGCTTCAGTGTGTGATGTCAGGGGGGCTCATAAGAAAGGCCATCATGCCGATGGTAAAGAGTAATGGTAATCTTGTTATGTGAGGAAAATCTCCAAGTGCCTCATAATATCAACATGAATAGATAACATAATAGAATGGTAGCAAAAGAGGATTGTGCCCGAAGTCTTGCCAGTTCATCCTACGGATGTCCGATTTTCCAAGACTTTCCTCATGTCGCAGAATAGGGGTAACTTGCTTAGTCATCAAGCCCAGGGAACTGTAGGCACCCCGCAACAACGTTGTTCCGGGGCTCCCACACTATATATATATATATAGAGCGTCTAGCCACCCCACCGTAGAGCCCTGGATCATCTATGATAATTTGCGATTTTCACGGTCTATGCCCCTTTTCGTCGATCAGTCTCACCGTGGCAAAAAATAATAAGATATAAATGAAATTCTGTTTACGGGGAGTAGAGGGCTGAAGCTGTACGAAGAGCTATAGTGGAGCACCATCACACCTGAAAGCTTGAAGAAATGCTCGCGCGATACCATAACCAAGATAGGGCCGGGCGACGTATGTAAGATGGGTTAAGTAATACTAGGTCGGATATTTGACCCCGCACTCAGTAGGCGGCTGAGTTTTAGGATCATTTTAGCCGAGCCTAAGACCGGGGGGGAGGGCAAGCGGAAACTCCTGTAACGATAGCCCGCGTACTGAGAAAAGAGGATGCTTTACAAGTCGAGGAGCATGAAATCTGAATACTCATCATCTATCCAGGGGAGAAGAGCGAGGAGGTGATATCAACTCAGCCTCCGGTGCCTTTTCACGGCAGAATTCAGAGATCCCAAGTCGTTGCGGTTGCGGGTGCCGGTACACAAATTTTGAATTTCTCGTGGGAGGTTACCATGTATGAGATTTAATTGTGTCCAGTCATAGTGCGTGGGTTCACATTTTCGGCGCTATTCAGATCAGATCCGACACCGTGGACTCGGGTCATACCAGGTTCGGAGAAGTCACAAACCCCTAAGTTAGGGGGGAAAACGTGGGAATCGGTGACATTTCTGTTTTCCTCGTAGTCGAGAGAATCCTGTCTGGGACCTTCATGAGCGTGCAACGGGAGAAACTTAATTGGTACGAGGGGGGATCTATGCAGACTTTGCATCCCAAACTTAAAGGAAGAGGACATACTGTCATGCGCTGGGTTCTACGCCCCCACCAGAGAATTTTACCGCATGATACATGGAACGTACATCCGTAGTCTAATATACTGTCACGCCCTTGACGAATTTTATGAGAAGGGAAAGGTATGCGAAGCTGCATTCAGAATAAGATATTCTTTTTATATTCCCGATGGGCTGGGCTGTGAACAGCCAAGAGGCCATGAGTCATCTTAAATCCTTTTCATAGTTTCCGTCGCCAGTCCACTCGTCAGTTGGAAGAATTCTATCTCGTTCCTAGGCTTCATGACTAACGCGTATGTGAGACAATAGAGCAAGCTCTTGTTAGGTGGCTGAGATCATATCAGCAGGAACGACTACCTTATTATCTCGCGGAATTGATCCAAAGCTAATGCGGGTTAATGCAAGCAAATGCAACGGATTGTATGTACCACCGACTGCTATCCGAGATTACAGTAAAATGGGCCGATAGTTAAAAATAACACCACGAATAGGAAAAAAAAAGGGGGGGACTGTTCCGTCTGGGGAAGCCGGACAGTGGGCCCATCAGCCCGTGTTTGCTCTGGGTCAGTTTCGCGAGAAAATACGGTAGAATGTCATCATCTGTTCCATATAGACAAACAAAATCACCATAGATTACTTGATAGTTAATAGATCTGGAATTCGAGTCTCCATTGCATCTCAACTGGTGCTGGCGGCTAAGTGGAACTGGCACCGTACCCATAAAATGCTTAGTGCAGTACCCGAATGACTTTAGTAGAGGGGATGGGGCCTTGATGGGCGCCTTCTAGAAAATAGCCGTATGCGGCCCAGTTCCGGTATCCGGGTTCCAACTTAAGAGTTAGTGGCATCTTCCCGTGGCTTCCTAAATTGAACGCTTTCAGATGTGCAGCTCCATATGGAACTCTTTTAGCGACATGAACCGATTTAGCATTGTCATCCTATCTCGCAGTAATCGAAAAGGGTTTGGCTGTGCATTATAGTCCAATTCGAATATGACGCGTCGAGTTTGCAACCACGGGCGTTACAACATCACGATTTGTCTTCTTAATCGCAACACTCTACTAGTTAGTCATACTCCACTAAAGAAACCGGACGACTCTCTCCGCTTGATGTTCGCCTCGGTTGGTGGCTATCGAATGATACCTATGGTTCACACTTAGAGGCAACTCTGCTCTTGGGTGGCGGAGAATTGGAAGGGAAAGGCCCGTTATGGTTAGTGGGGGAGATTTAGAGGCCACTTGTTGTCATTTAATAAAGTGGGGGCATATCCACGTGGTTGCCCCCTTTCCCCACCATGCAGCGTGGCCCTCGGCTTTCCCCTTGTAACACATCTTGCCCTTGGATAAGGCCAAGAAATACTTAGTAGGAGCAGCCGTGCTGTACCTTGACGGGAACAAGAAACGGGCGTAATTAAGTGCTGCCGATCTATCACGTGTTATATAGTGTCGCCGTAGCTGTAGTCGCTTGCGGGATTAGACCGCCAGTACGCCGGTCAGCTCTTCCGAAAGAATCTGGAGGAGTTAGGGCTCAAGCCCGAGAATGCAAGCACGTACGTACAGAGGAAGTTGTGAGACCAGTCTGTTTCCGGGTAAAAGGGGATAGTGGGGACGCTTCCGACGCCACGGCCGGCATCAAGCGGATCCTTCGATCGCATCATTTTGTAGTGCTGAGGCTAGTGGATACACCCAGTACCATGTTTAGTGCATACAACTCACAGGGGTATATTTAGTTAGTTACCTCCCATCCGCCTACTAGTTTTTAAATACGGCTAGGATGTATCTCCGTATACAGTTTGTGTGGGAAGCAACCTCAGGGCAACAATATCAATAACAACAATTATCGTAAGCTTCACTACCTTACTATTTGACGATAACTAACGCGACTTTGACACAGTTAAAGCTACATACGAGTTTTTTCGACGGATATCGAAGTCCAGCTTGAATATATCAAAAAAACAACACTGGCGCTGTCACAACGGGATAGGATAGAGCGCTGCTTTGGGAGTTGTGGTAAACAGCTGAGGGACTAATGGGGTATTTTTGCATACAAAATGTATAGGAGTGTACATACTAACTCTTTGGGAATGGTGTGGGGCGGTGGAGGTAGCTAACTAAATATACCCCTGTGAGTTGTATATGGCTGCCCCTCTGCAGGAAAAGAAGCTGCAAGTTATTAATGCTCCGAACATACAGCCGACGAGCTGTTAACCCTTGACGGCCTAAAGTTAGGCAAGTTTGGTAAAGTATTGGCTTGCCAACTATCATCTAGCCTCTGCTGAATTCCTCGGAGGAGCGGCCCAGCTTTGCGCCTAATTCATTCTCCTAAGTCATCGAGGAGGCGAAAATGTCAGGCTGTCATCTCTTTTAACAACGGACATGATGAGCATCTTCTGATACGACTATTAAACAATGGTTTTACACAGTGCCCTGCTTCCCCGAAATTGTATCAGTGTCAGCACCGCACGCGGATTCCTCAGCCCTGAAATGAGCGCTTTTCCACGGCATCCCTACGCGTCTAAGCTTACCAAGCAAGGCCTGATTTACGACCGTTTCTAAGCATCTCTATTAGCGGCTGAAGCTACCAAACCGGCCTTAGCGGCACCATTTCGACTTTAAAGGCATAATTTACGTAACATCGGCCTCAACATCGTCAATTTCTGCGATGTACCTGTTTGAACGACTTGCCAAGCCAAAATTTTCTTTAAAGAAGAGAACAAAAAAAAAAAAAAAGAAATGTGAAATTGCCGTCGGCTTCGCTTTAGTGGCTTTTCGGAACGACTTAAACCTAGGCTGGCTTGTTAAAGAGCACCTCGCTTAAAAGCGCCAACTGGAAGATATATCCAAGATTTCGATGACCCACATCGACCCATTACTCGTACCTTTGCGTGCCATTAACTTCTAACCGTTACCCCGAAGAAAGATGCGAATCAGGCCCCAAAGAGTCCTTACGGGTCTCGGCATGGTATGATTCTACTAAGTAGAAGAAAATCCGAGGCACCATTTCCCGTAGTACATTCCCGTTGTACGAGCCTATCATATGCCCGCAAAGTTATCTCAGTTTTAGGTAGAGTCTCGTTACCTGCCTCTTTAGTGCTACCCTAAGTCGCATTTTGGGGTAATGGGTGAACTGCCGAGGGGGACAACGGGGGAGTACTCATTTTCTGGATCTCATCAGTGAACGATTTGCATAAGTTTGTTTCTCGAACGGCCTGCTGATTGCATGCATGCTACGCTACGCAGGTCCGCAACCCACCCATGCTGTCTCATGAAACGCGTTACCCGATTGGGCGTGCAACATATTCAAACAGGCAAACATGGCCACCAGTAATACGGCACTCCGGAGCTGGGGAGGAATACATCGTTAGGAAATTGATCCGAAAGGAGACGCAGGCCGATGAACTGGGTCGGGAGGATCGGGGCAGAGATAACTACGGGGACTGCGACGGGATGAGTGCCCGAATCGCAAGGGCTGAGAAAACTAAATTTTTTTGGTTCTTGGCGATCTTAGTTATGTAGCGTTTGGGACTTTGTGGTTGGCCATGGCCGCTAAGTCTTTCAGGGGTCCAAACCAATCAGGTTGTACGAAGAAGTACAAGCGATCTGAATGCCTTTGGTCCAGCCCCAAGCTTCTCTGCGTCAACTGCTACAGAACCCTTATGTACCTCTAGTCTTCTCTTTCCCCGCCACCGAGACGCCTGTTTCAATAATTCTCTTTTAAGGCGACAATGGACAAAACGTGGTCGCTTCGTCCCCAGACTTTCTTATTTGCGCCGCTCTCGCCTTGACACTCTCCATGAACGGATTTTCTACCCTTGCGCAGAAAGAAGAGCCTGGACAGTTCGCCGCCTAACGAGCCATGTTGGCGTTTGGCATAGAAAGTTGGATATGGTACGCATTGGCGTGGGCGGTGGTGGTAGGGAGACTGTGAGTTCGCGATCGAGGAACTGTCTACCATACATAAGCTTACAGGGTATATAGCTTTTCTCGGACCGTGCTGCTGGGGTCCTTGAAGAAACTGCAGATCGACGATGGCCTCATGATCATCATAATGGTATGATATCAGCGGCCCCAGAGCGTCCTCGAGCCTGCCGTACATGATGGAGCACTCGGTGCTAATCCCCGGACCCAGATTGCCGACACCGTCCTCATGGTCGCCATGAATATCGTATCGACTACTAGCAGCAACCTCATCGACCCGAACGACCCTGTGGGACTCACGCCTGAGAACATCAAATCCAGAGAGTTCGGCTCCAAGATGGTGGTTCTGGTGGAGCAGATGCAATGTTTAATCATCTGGAGCGTCAAAGCATGCCTGTTGATCATGTATGGTCGTTTGACGTCAGTGTGCCCTGCAGTGCCGTGTCATCAGGTAACAATTACTGATGGGCCCTACAGTATAAGTTTAACGCAGAATTTTGCTGTGAAGGCGGTCGCTACCTATGTTGCTCTTAGCTTTGTTGTCAGTAAGTATATCTTCTATTACCCTACCACTGTGGGCTGTCTTGTCTCTTCAGTATAGGAAATAGCGGATGCTAACTCGAGGTGCCGCAGTGGAGGTCCTATACCTCGGAGTATGGTGTACCCCTTTTAGTGAATATTGGGCTGTTCCACCGAGCAATAGTGAGCTACTCGCTTCTTTTCTTCTTGCTCGTCGTGCTAATAGTTTGCGTGTAGTACAATGCTCAGCAGCCACGAACCATTTAATCACTAATGCCGTTTTTAACATTTCGTCAGACATCATGATTATTATATTACCTATGCCGGTCTTCGTACAGTCTCAACTACCTATCAGAAAGAAGATCATCCTTTGTGGCGTATTCGCCTTGGGTCTATTCACCGTAAGTCAAGCCCATAGATGCCTCCAGTCCATGGCACTTTATCGCACCCTTTTACATATTTAGTCGCTACTGTCCCGCGATTAGCCGACGGAACTCGATCAAAGTCTAAGTCTCCCTGCGGAGTGCGCTCGCTGATCATGCAACCGTCCTCAGATATTGTCAGCCGTCCTCAACAAGTACTACAGCTTTACGAAGCCCTTCGATGCCGACTGGACGTTCTGGTACATCCGCGAATCCTCTACAGCCATCATCACGGCCAACCTCCCGCTTACCTACTCGTTGTTACAAGCCGCGCTGAGACAGTGCGGCCTCGGAAGTAAGCTATCCAAGAAGCGGAAATCCGAGCGGTCATCGCGCTACCGGTCAGTCTATGGTCGTACCCGGCTCAACTCGACGCCGAGAAGCCACGAGCCCGCCGGCTTCGATCTGTCGGACAGCCAGGAGCTGATCAGCAAGGCCCCCGGCCTGGTGCCGCCGCTGCAAATCTACCAGAGGCACGAGGTGCACGTTAGCACGTCGGCGGCGGAACCTCAGAACGACTGCCTGGCTCGGCAGCAAGTCATACCGGCTTCATTGGCAAATACAAAAGTCAGAGGGCCCGATCCAGAGTCAGAGGGAGAACCTTCCTCGAGTGGGGCGGCTGTGGGGATAGTGACGGTTTGTCGTTGAAGTTTACAAATGTTGGAATAGAAAGCCGGTAATGCCTGAAACTTATGCACCAATCGCGACCGTGAATTTCTATATTCAATGCCGCTTGTTGACTATGCAATATTGGTATATCCATGCCTTGCACGTAGCGTACTTGAGGGTACACGCTTGAAGTGTTGTAAGCGTTTACTGTCAGTGATTTCTATAATTACATGACGTATGTTTATACTTGCCACCCTGATCTAGGCATAGAACTTTAGTACGAGCACGCCTTCAGTAGTAGCAGGCTTCGACAAACTAGTTCTAGTTCCTGCTTATGCCCTATAAAGCGGCATTTGTGAATTATACGAAAGAGAATATCAGATACGAAAGATCGTTGCGGTGGAAAGGTATTAAGAAACGCTATCTGCCCGGGTACCAGCACTTTGTTCATATCCTGGAGTGCGTCCAACAAAGTTCGAATGGTCTGGATCCTGACTTCTGTGATTCTCTCTTATGAACTTGGCAGCCCCGCCAGGAACCTCCTCGAGCCGGATAGTATCACATCCTACCAGTTATATCAGTGTCGGAATTGAGGGGTTCTGAATGATTAAACCCCTCTTCCGAAACAGTTCCGCGTTGATCATACGCTTCCATTATTCGTCCCCTGGCCTATAGTGAAAATAACTGATTAGTAGGTGAATAATATGCTTAATAATAAGGTTATTCAGGAACATATATAGCCCAATATTTCCCAAGCTGTTACAGGAAGTACATAGAGCTGCTATAGCGAAATATACAGACACTTGCGACACACCTTGAGATTTCCATCATTCTCGATTGAGTCTATCCTGCACGTTTCTACATATTAAACCTTTCAGGGTAGCCTCACCTTCTGTGTCCGGATATTTGTGAGCAACACCGCGAAAGGCTAGAAGCAGCAGTCTCGCAGGTGGGTAGCAGTATATCAGACAGTAACGCCTGACCCTTTTCCAATATGTGGGAGGAAAAGGGCCCTATATATACACCTAATCATCCCTGTGTAGCCCCTGTATCTAGAAGCTTCCACTTTGGCACGTCACATTCTGTCGCAGCGTTTCTTACGATCAGGTGGCATTTGCAAGTCCTGTGACGCCGAAAGGGTTCTTGGAAGAGACGCAGGGGCTTTGGTCAATATCCCGCATGCAGCGTTTCTCGAAGGACATTTTCTTACCTGGCTCCCACGCAACCCACAAGAGCTTGGCATGATAGCTTTCGAGTCTCGCCGAGTGTCTTCAACGGATGCCAGCCACAAGCCGATCCAAGGACACAGGGCCGATGTGGCGTCATACTAATGCGTAAGTATGGTAAGTGCGTATAGTCCGCCAATAGTAGGCGTTTCCGGCGCCTCCTCGAAGCGACGATAGGCTATGCGGAGAAGGATAGCAAGCGGAGCCGGATCATCCGCAGTGAGATCCACCACCCAATCTTTAGAGTTGGTTGGTTTAGCCTCGGCAAACGACCCATAGAGCATGCGGTCGAATACTGGCGATATCCGTGCTAAGGCGCGTGAACAAACAAGAAACTAATTCGATGTGATGTCGGCAGGCGGGCCCATCAGGACTTTGAGATCGCCGCGTTGATCAAATTCTATCCGAGATCCTGTCATTTCTTGGGTTCTGGGGATTACGGCTTCCAGGCGCGTAATGAGCGGTGGGGTTAGTTGCCATAGCTCCACTCCTGTGTCGGACTTGGATACTGGAATCGACTTTTTATGGAACTCTATTGGGTCTGCTATGCTGAACCCTAGGCTCGTGTTGTCATTTGTCATCATCAAGCCTTTTCGTATACTGTATAAGATGAAGCCAAGAGATATCCAGAAACGGAGCCGCAAGGGAGCGGGTTGGCGGTCCACTGCTATTATCGCCCGGGTTGCCGCAGGAGCAGAATCATAGCTGAAGCGCCGTTGACGCTAACCTGAACGTTAAATTCACAAGGTAAAGGCTTAGGTCATATCATCTGATTCGTTACTACAGTGCATGTAAGTTATGGTTGTGCTCTTATGGAAGTGCCGCACCGGGCTTCCTAGCTCTTAGTTAGCTAATAGGGTTTCGAGCTGAGTCGTAATATTATCAAGGATTCGTATTTCCTGATCCATTCACTTGCTCGAGAAAACGTTCGCTGGCCCACTTCGACGCCGTGAACCCTTGGCTGCCGTCCGTAGGTGATGAATGCGACGCCATCGACGCGGGTGCGGAGGCGTACGAGCCGGGTTTAAGCAGAATCACGCGGGCCGATGATATATACTGCAGTGCGACGCGACGCGGAAGAGCAAATTTTGAAACGAGGAACTGCGTTGATAGATAATTCGCGCCCCTGACCGACCAGTAATTATTCAGACAGTGTCCCTGTGCACCGGCGTGGATTATCTGGTCAACTTCGGATCGCAGAATCTGCACGTCGCTTGATAATAAGCCAAGGTTGGGACTAAGGAGGCTGCCAGCGTATTTGGTTATCTTTTCAGAGTCCGGGATCGCGTGGAATTGATCTGCCGAAAAAGTCACACAATGGACATGGGACACGTCGTCAGATGTTATCAGACATTTTAGAATCTCAGAGCCCAGGAATCTTGTGAGGAGGACTCGACGCGGTTTCAGCCTGGGCTCTGACGAATGCATGGGTAAGTCCGAGATGGGATCCAGCAGCCCAGGCGGGATCTCAGTCTTTGCGGCCCAGTCTATCGTCTCGATGAGAAGCTGTCCCCGTTCGTGGCTTGTTACCGCAGCCATATTGCATAACGTGCTAGCCTGGTACAGATGCTGCAACGGTGTCTGTAACCCCCATTTTCTTCAGGGCGTTTTGCAGGGGAACTAGCAGCAGAGAGCTCCCACCAGAGGTGAAGAAATCGGTATGAGCCTTAATATTGGGAATTAAGGCTAATTCCCCCTTCACGCACCACTTTTACTCACATAAAATCTACAAACCCACTTATTTATAACTGATGAACAGAAAAGGTTATTACCAAGCAGTCGCCGCTACCATTATCAACTATACGTATATAATTAATGTTAAAAGTTTTATAAGACAATAAAAGCAATTATGTCGTAAAATATACGTAAACGTATTTAAGAGTAAATGAAACAGAATATTTCTTTATTTAAATATAAATTAATTAAAAAGTATATATAACGTACCACATAAGTAAGCGGCCCAAATAATTAATTGGACCGCTTTTTTTAGCACTTCGTAATAATATATTCGAATAAAGTAATCATAACGTAATAAGTTTAATTAAATTAATCGGATTTCTTTTATTAGACGTATTTATAGCTTCTTTATAAGTACGCGTATTATATCTGGGCGTGCTATAAACGCTATATTTCCGTTCTTTTATTTTAACCTTTTAGGACGATTACCTTTAGCCGCTGTTTATTGTATTTTTTTTACTACCTTTTTCCTTTTCGGACAGAAGAGTTTATTTGTTTTATATAATAAATGTTCCTTCTTTTTAAAAACGTTTATTTTTAGTTTTCCGACGTTGGTTTTAAATCTGATTCGTTTCGCTTAATTAGGAGGTTTTTTTTAAAGAAAAGTAATTTCGTATAAAAGTAATAAGTTAGTTTTTAATAAAAAATTAACCGATTTAATTATTTTTATTAACGAGTTACTCTGATGATTTTTTTATGCAAGATTAATATGAGTTGAAGCCTTATTTTCCAGGCTCAGCTAAATACATAGAAAATCATTCCACGATATAATTTCCACGATAGATATTATACTCAGAATCTTCGAACACGATAACTGATTAATGGTTTTCACGGTTAGGATAAATTGTATACCTCAGTTCCATAGAGCCTTACTTTAACGCCGACTGATACGTGGTTGTCAACAAGCTTCGACTCTAATAAACCTTATACCTGTTAGCTGGTTTAGCAGGGTTAATATAACTTAAAAAATGTTAAGCTTTACGCGATAAACCTTAATTGCACATAAAAGGCTTTCGCAACCTTTGCCAGTCTTACGGCTAGAAGTATCAGATGTTAGCTAGAAAAAAGGTTAAGAACTTTAACCTCGATCATTTTTACCGTACCTTTTCGAGTTACCCATTAATTAAGATATTATACCTCTTAATTCCGAATATGCGATACCGGTATTCTAAAATAAAAGGCTTTTTATAAAAATTATTTTATTCCCGGTATATAACTTTTATAAAATTATTAATATTATTATTAAATTAAATGTTTTAAAATAAATCGATTTCGGTTTTTAATTTTTGGTTACGATTTATTTCGCGAAAGTAACGGTATTAATTTTTAAAAAGATTATATACGAAAATATAAAAATTATAGAAAATTTATTAACGAAATTAGGAAAGGAAAATAATAACGGGTTTTAAAATTCCGAAGTTTAGATTTTAGAACGATATAAGCTGGAAAATTACGAATAATGATTTACCCGGCTGTTCCGGATTACGAAGAACTTTTAAAATTCGAATAAGAGTCGATATAGATAAAAGCTACAAGACGGATAGGTTTAGTAAAGCCTAGGAATTAAGATAGCAATTTATTATTTTATCCAATTTTGTTTATACGGTTACGTCTTCTTTAAAAAGGAAAAGGCTTTTTATAAAAAGCATTTTAGTTTCGATATATAATCCGTATAAAGTTACCGGATAAACTAAAATTATCGATATTATTATCGATTTAAAAAGCCCTTTTTAAATAAATCGATTTTAATTTTAATTGTCGAATAGGACTTCGTTCGCGAAAATAATAATAATCGATCTTTAAAAGACTTGTAGCTGAAAATATAAAAATTATAAAGGAGTTATTAACGAAATTAAAAAAAAGAAAGTAATAACGAGCTTTAAAATTCCAAAATTCAGATTTTAGAAAAATATAAGCTGGAAAACTATAAGCGATAGTTTGCCCGGCTGTTCCGAATTACGAAGAGTCTCTAGAATTCGGACAAGAGTCGACATAATAAGAGCGGGACAAGGCAATCTGAAGTCGTTTAAAATAAGACGCCTACGAGAAGGATAGCTTTAGTAAAGCCTAGAAATTAAGGTAATAATCTATCATTTTATTTAAATTGTCTATGCGGTCACGTCTTCTCTAAAGAGAGTAAACGATTTATAAGCGGTATTAATAAATAGGTTTATTACCCGACTAAAGTTATAATATACGCTTTTAAGAAAGTTCCCTATTAGTAAGACAAATATATCGTTTTATATTAGGACGTTACTTTACTGTTATATAAATTAGTATAGTCCGTAGGCTGTATACCAAATTGGCGAGATGAAAAGTTAAAAATCGTAATTTTAGTTGCTAGTTTATAAATTATGTAAAACCGGAAATCGGTAAGAAATTTAAACCCGCGGATTTAGCGTTAATTTAAAAACTTTATAGTAACAAAATATTAAAAGTTTTTATAATTAATAATAATTTTAATATTCTTCCTAGTTTTTAACAGTTCTTAGCTTTATTTTTCGAATGTTACATGCGAGCTCTTAACAGAGGTCAGGTTGGCTATATTCAGGACAGAAGAACTAGACAGAGACTGACATCTAAGGAACAAATAGAGAGACAGAGCCCTTAGGGCTCCTGAGCGTTATATATATAATTAGGATGACTAGCCTAGCTGGCGCCATGATAATTATCCCCTTAAATAAGAATCGACCTCGATTTTTCGGGTTATTACGTATAATAAAGTTTTAAATAAACGCCTTATAGCAAATTCGTAATAGTTTCGCAAATAATTCGTTACCGTTTCGATTACGAATAATTAAGATTCCGAAACGTAAGTTTAATGCTTAATATTGTAGATTTACATTTTTAATTAAAGTTACTGATTTTAAAATAATATATAAAAAACGTTATTTTTACTTAAAAATAATAACGGTTTAATAATTTTAAGTAATAATTTTAAGAAAAAGCTTAAGATCGAAATTAAATTCCGTATGGTACTTAAATTTATTTTATTAATCTTAGGACGATATATTTTCGGATTATACTTTTTTCGGATTTATAACGGTAATATTCCGTTAAATAAAAATTCGAAAATAAATTAAACGATAATTCTTTTTATTAAAGATTATATTTATTAATGTTGTCGGCAATTGGTGTCAGATATAGGGGACATCAGTTGTGTTGTTGTATTATGCTAGATACGTGTGCTGTTGCACGCGTACAGCGTTAAGTAGCTTAGCCACGGAACATGTATGGGCC